>JAVTVY010029918.1:0-126339 GCA_036873755.1 Hanleya hanleyi
TCACGCATTATCAGGCGGACGCTTTTATTGACACATGTTCACCTGCCTCGACTCTGAACTGTAATAGAAGCCTCGCCCCCTTACCATGTATACATCTATCACAGCTAGAGTTTCTGAGTCAGCTGAAAATGCTTTATAAGAGCCTTTTTTCCTCCAGCCGCGGCAAGGATGGAAGTTAGCATATCAAAGTAGAGAAGCCGCATTTCCCATCCAGTCGATATGGTCCATGGTACAGCTATACACTAGATAGCACAATCCAATTAGGCATTTCATATCTGGTTCATCTGTTGGAAGAATTTCTGGTCCTGACAAATTCGAATGACAGCTGTGTCATCAATGTAAAGAAATGTTTTGACCTATGTGCGGATATAGGAATTACAATCGCAAAAACGTTTTGGCTTATCCAAATTTTCATAGGTTATGGAATTGACACAGTCAGTATAACGATCCGTCACCGTCTTGTATTGACAAGCCGAATAAATATCTTTCTTTTGCTCGATCACTTCCTATTAAGACAAAAAGTCACCATGGGGGAGTTACAATCGCTGATCGGTTATCGGCGCCGTAGTAGTTCCAGTTATAGAGCATTTCCTCCTCGGATGATTGACCTGACCGTTCGGGGATTTCAAAACTATACCTTTACATTACATGGCTATCAATCAGCCGAAGATGATGTGGCGATGTGGATAAAGTTTCTGCATGATTTTAATCTTCGAGCGGTGCTGCCACAGATATTTATTGACACTGAAGGCATGCATTTATATACCGATGATTCAGAGTATATTATTTATGGAGGAGTGTTAGGAAAAGATTGGTTTATGGAATTTGGAATGATCACAAGAGGCACGAAGACATAACATTGCTTCCAAAAGTATCCAGTTATTCTAGCACTTGAGACTAGGGTGAACAGTTGGCCTGTAAACTTCGAGTCTTGATCAGCATAATTAACAGCAAACTGTTGTGATAAGAACGTGATGTACTCTTCAAACAAACTTGAGTAAAAAGTTCAAAACAAATTTGCCTTGTTTCAAGATTGCAGCCAGTGCAATTTGATCTTCTCGCATCTGGAATCAAGTTCGAAATTTATGGTGGCATTATGCTCGAGTGTTTCTTCCAAATCATGCGATGAAGCATATTTGTTGAACAATGCCGTTGGGAAACGGTGCGGTGGTTATTGTATAGGCGTAATGATTGACACTAGGAGAAGCAACGATATTCAAGCGGCATGGAGAATCACGATTATAACAAACGAATCCAAACGCATATCAGATAAATATGAAGACAAATCACCGAACAAAACAAGCCTGTTCAAGCCAAGCATCCTCTTCTCTGAATTTGAGATATAACTATCGCTTATATATGGAAGCCGGATGTGCCGATTGCGCAATCCTGCATCGCTAGTCTCACACCACTGAACCGGCACGGGTTCGAACCCAGCTGGTGCATGCGTGAAAGTTTGTCAGTTACTTGCCGACGGGCGGTGGTCCTCTCCGGGTTCTCCGGCTTCCTCCACCATCCAAACTGTCTGTCACCATATGAGTAAAACAAACTTGAGTGTGACCATTAAACCAAATCCCCCCCCCCTCTTGCATGGGTAGTACTACGGTGAAACCATGGAATTGCGATGCGTTAACGCAACAACGCAAATACGTGGCACACATCAAATTCCCCGGCCTTTCGGTTCCCTCTTTTCTCGTACTTCCCTCTTGCAGGAAACTACGATATGCCTATAAATACTAGGATTACTTTTTTGAACGTGGTGCTAATGCTGTTACATTAATTAGATCTTCGGGAATTCTTCAACGGACGGCGGTTGAATGTTAAATGGCGAAAATAGACGCTTCTATTTGACCACGGCACCATGCCAAAAGGTCATCTTGAATCGACGTTTTGTCCAGTCTTTGTCCCAGAGCCTGCCCTTGTGATCCCCTTCATAATCACTTGGATCAATACAAAGGTGGTGGCTGAAAACTCCCGAAATGGGACTTCATATGACCTGTTACTGCTGAGAAAAGTCGACGATTGCCTTTGTCTCATTGACACTTACCTATGATTTCATCTATACGGTCTGCTTACGGAGATCCTTTCCAAGGCAACGAATTCAATCCCTCTCAAGTGGAGGGTTGTCCTTTCATTCTTACCGCTGTCGAACTTCTTTTCAGTCTGGACCGAGTGACGTCACACAAATATATGCCCATTTATATGACTTGAAAACTCAGTAAGTTTTAATTAAACGATCCATTTTAGATGATTGGCGATTGAGGATGTACAGGGTAGACACCTTCAGCTTACGAACTACTACAAAAACAAAACACATCTGTTGAACCAGATAATTTAGGAATGCAAACTTTCGAGCGTCTGTTCCTTCATATTTCATCCAATCACCCATTCCTCGTAATGCTCGTTATGCCACGATGGTCACGGCTAGAAAGGAACTGTTGCAGTATAAGAATGGTGGATGTATTAGCACGGAAAGATAAAGTGCATTATTACCCTTCCGATTGTGTTTGTGTTGTCACAGTATATATCGGTAGTCATTTGTATCGCTAAAAAAACGCACCCTTTAGATACAAATGAGTGAATACCTCAGATATTGAGGACACATGGAAAGATACAACCATAGACACAATTTCACTCAGATTAATAGATACTTTTCCGCTGTGACATATCATTAAAAAGAAGGCGTTGACGCGCAGGTTAAATTATTTAATTAATCTTCACTACTGAAGTCGCGTTTGCATGCTTTGTACCAACATTGCAACATGATATCCTAAAAACACAATAGCTCAATATTTCGATTTCCATTTCCACCTACAAATGATCCAACTGCTCTACGTTCAAGATGCAGCAGTGGATATTTATCACGTAGTTAAAGCTAACGTTGAGGTAAAATTCATATTTCTCGCGAGGCCCGAGATATATTAATTCCTCTTAACTGATTAGTGAAAAGATTAATACTGGTGTAAAAGGAAACCGGCCCCTATATTTTAACCCAACTGAGATTTGCAAACAAGGTCAGGCATACTTTAATATAGAGGAACATGTGAAAATGGGCAATGTATCCTTTCACATCTGTACGTAATTAAATACGACGAGATCCTGAGCACAGCATCCTGCCATGTTTGTCATTGTTGATATTAGCGACGATTTCAAGGCAATGAGTGCGTAGCCGCTAACGTTGTTATTATAAAGCTTACTGAAATGATCTATTGCTACAAACTATATGTATTCAAAAAAGAAGAATATCTATTGTAGGTCCACCAAATGACATACAGGCGACATTTCAACATATAGAAATTGTTGTACAATGATGTAGTACACATGGCACTGGCTCCCTACACAACTGTTTGTCCATCTTCCTTTTTGCCGGTCTGTACTCTCCCCAACAGTGATTTTTCGGGGGTTTAGTGCTAATAGACACTTCTGAATTCGGTCAATATGAGCCAGATATCCACCCAGCTATCACAATTCCGAATATCCATATTAAAAATACTATATAAACCGTTTTTCCTGACAGCATTCGCTTGCTATGGACACCAATTTGATTGACGACGAAGGCACGCTTCTCTTTCCTGGGTATTGAATATTGAATCAACATACTAAACAGTCTTGAATAAAGATTTGGTTTTTGGCTGAAGTATGAGTAATTGTGTCACAAAAGTTAAAGATATTTGGCATGTGCAATGCACCTGTAATCTTTCATATATTGCAGCTTTGAAAATACTGATCATCAACCTTTGGTCGCTAAACGGTGTGATGTTTGCTCCAACATCCTCATATTATCATCTCGATTTCGTGATCCCAATACCGAGAATGATTCTTCAACATCACTCAATATATTGATTGAACAATGATAGCAGCCATTCAACGCAGCAAACCCTCCAATGTCGCAGTCCTATTGCCAGCCTATGGTACAATTGGGGGGTAAAACCCAAGTAATATTTGAACCAAACAATTACTCCATTGAAAAAGGGTATCTGTGATTATATTGACCTATCTTTCCTATTATTAGGACTAAGTGTCTCAAATTTATAATATCGTATTTAGTATAAATGTCAGTGCTAATACAATCATGATTTGGTTTTGTATCACAATTGCATTGCATCATTAAAGGGCCGTATCCAAATATCAGCTTGAGTAAAAAGCTCCTTTCCGGAAAAGGGGGTACGTCTACTTCAATAGTCATAATTTACTTATTAATCATCCAATTTTTCTAAACATTATCATATACAGTTCGGCATTTTGCGTAATATTTTGGTGGCTTTCGTATCAGTTGCGTGATGTCACTTGGAGGTAATATTCACGTGTCTATTGAACAAGAAACTAAACCCTCTGAAAACGGATGTATATGTAATTGAATATTCCTAACTGCCTTACATATAGTCTTATCTGTCTAAACTTCATTTCTGACTACTCAGCACTATTGATAGAGTTACGTCGTGTCAGCAGTTGTTATTTTTTTCAACCGATAACAACAAATCGGGTCTATATCCAAATTACTTATAGAATAAAATGTTCCCTCCCGTAAAGAAGGTATGGATATAAATACATTTATATAATTATTCAGTGTGTCTAAGCATTAATCAATATTCAGAATTGGTCAGTATGTGTAACAGTGAGATTTCTTCTTTAACAGTGCATTTTAACAGTATGAGGTCTGATGTATCTGTACTCAATTTGCAAAACACAATTCAATAGGTAATATGGTGTAATGGAAGTTGGCATGGTGCCAGGGAATATTCAGCCCAGTCTCATGTGTATCACATCAGCGGAATATCAGATAACTTGAGCGGACATGGCTGTTGAAGGCAATTACCGCCGAACAAGTGAGTTGTCAGTGCCTTCCAAGTCAGATCATTGGGCAATGCCTTGCACAAGAACTGTGTTATAATCACAAAAAAAGCGATACGATATAAATCACTCATGAGCGGCGGATCAGTAGCTTTAGTTGAGTGGTTTATCTGCTGGATTTGACCACTTATAGTAGTTGGAAATTCTCTTTAAAGAGCAGTAATAGCTGCAAAGCAACTGCCCCTAGAAGATATGTATTTATTCAACAAACAGCGAACAACAAAATCACTCTATAACACATCATACCAGAAAAAATGTTGTCCTGGATTATTTTGAAAAATATTTATACCATACTTCGTGCAAAAAAAACCTGGGATTACATGTCTAAGGTGAGACTTATGTTTCTCGCTTAATATGGGATATTTTGCGGAACTCAAACATACATCTACTCTCTCCCAACGTCTACGCTTGGCCTGAGTCAGTTCGCCTCAAATTATCGCACCCCTATTGGCTGACCTATATCTGTTCTCTTATGAAGATGACTATATGCAGGCGCTTTCAAAAACCGATCCATTCAAAGCTCGTTACTTCTCATTCACCAAAGGCTATATAGACGATCTTCTCGCTGTGAATAATCGCTATATAAATGACGCAGTGGAGGATATATATCCACCTTCACTGGATTTGAAGAAAACTACAGATAACCCTACAGGCACATCGTATTTAGACCTATATCTCTATAAAAATTAAGCGGGCCTTCTCTCTCGTCGACTGTATGACAAAAAAGATGATTACAATTTCGACATCGTAAACTATCCCTCTCTGGACAGTAATATTCCAGTTGGACCTGCATATGGCGTATACATATCACGCCTAGTAGCATTTGCTAGATCCTGTGTTAAATGTGACGATTTTAATCAACGTCACATAACATTGTTGCAGAAATTTATAAAACAAGGCTACACCACCAAGCGCCTCCACTCAAAGTTTTTCAAATTTGGCGATACATATCGCATGCTGATAGCAAAATACGAGCGTAGCGTGCAAGATCTATGGCGTTACGTTTCGTAACTTGTGTCTAATTCCGCTTAACCCAGGGCTAGGGGCCGTATGAACCCATGTACTTCAAGATCCTCATGGTACTCATATGAACAGTCACAATCAAAGCGTGACTGAGATACATCATTCTGTAGATGACGACTTTACAACGAATATTATGGATTAAGAATACTGATCAGCGATACGGATTTCATATTTTTGGAACATCATGATGTCTTGTCGGCATCATTGAAAACTGTTGACCGCTTCTCTCTTGCAGGATACAAACCTATGTTTATGTATACTATGATTGTCTTTTTGAAATTGATGCTAATACTGTTATATGGAATATGGAATAGGTCTTTGGATTATGGAAGCGGATATTCTCTAATGGACGACGGCTGAATTATGAATGACGGACCAGACGCTTGTAATTGACCCATTCCCCCAGCGTAACCGCATTTCGTTGATTTCCAGAAGAAAAAGTTCACACAAGAAGCATCATTCCCACCATTTTATTTTTATGAAATAGTCGAGTCATGCGCTTATCTTGAGTTTGAAATGGATAAGGCTGATTGGTTACAGCCATGCGCAGTCAGCGGATGACACAGCTTGATTGAGGGCAGAAAGTTACTACTGACACTGGCACCAAAGTTTCCATTTTATTCGTTTTGGAATATAAAATCATGCAAAAATAATCAGATAAATTGAATATGACAGAGAGAACATGTCCTTCAGTGAAGGAATTGTTCTATATTCGGGGCATTTATCGGGGCATTTATCGTTGGTCCCCAATCATCATAATCCAATGTTCCACATCAAAAATTTACTTCGTATCCAAGGCAGACAATTGCACCGAACTGTCATACAAATTGATTAGCAATGCGGTGAATATTTACTTTGCAAGTGTGCATTTTGAATATGATCAGATGATCACTCATGGTTTCGTAATTTATCGATGAAGCTCCAGTAGAATGGTTACTTAGACAGGCTCAAAAATCAGCATGAAATTGTTACAGTGAATTTGATGAAGGTATACAGTGAGATCTAGAATTACCTCCAATCACATGAATTTATTTTTCTGACGGTGGCCAAGGTCGCCATTTTTAATTTAGCAATCATCATGTATGCGGCAAGTAATTATGCAATGATATTAAAGTTACCTGAACATATTGCAGCACTTATTCTGTAGCTATTACAATTCTCATTAATACTCATTTGACAAAAAAGCGCTACAAAATCTGGAGCGTATTTTTCAGTTGAAACTCATTTGTAACAGCGAATGAACAGCTGAATTACAATTACTAAATCTGTCAATAAGCGATATACGGTATAATAGATACAGACTGAACTATTCACTAAGAAGATATGTTCATCCTATTACCGGCGCTCTGTCCACCCATCCTTTGGCGCAGTATAGTTTGTTCGGTTTGTAGTATAAAACGAATCCCAGTTACATATGAAGTATGATAGAAGTATGAAAACAATATGACCTAACACACGACACAGTCCAGACAGATTGGATCAGTACTGAGAAAGATATTGCTATATAATCAAACATACCCTCTTTACCAGCTGCGTGTACGTTTTCGACTTGATATTTGAAGATGTAAATAGCACCCTCACAAATGTACAAACTAAAAACACTGCTTGGTACCATTGAGCAATATATTACAATGTTTAGACTTATTTGGATCAGCAATAAAGATATAGCAACACACTTACACGTTTGGAAAGGAGTATTTTTTACCTGCGGCACGCAGGTCTACGAGAGGCTCGCGTTGTTGTTCTTCTTCTTCTTGCGACTTTTTGAAATACGCATGCGCTAAGAGATTGTGATCTCTGCCACACTTTTCTTTTCAACCTCACATGACAACACTGTCTTCAGGCACGTTTGAATTCATTTGCAACTATATTCGGTGGAAGGAATTATTGCTTCGTTGATTTCCGTTCAGACTTCAATTCTCTTACGTCAGTCGCTTAAAAGCTGTCGGTCGTCACATCAGTCACTGTCTTCAGATATTACCATTTTCATTGAACAGTATGCACATGTATATACAACTTAAGATCCTTGGATTTCTTATATACCAAAGAAGATGAGCCGCAACCTTGTCAGTGGTTCAGCTAATTTGCATACAGTCACAGGCGATTGTCTTAGAAAGTAGAAAAATAAGTTCACTACTTCTAGTAATCATTTTATCTACCCAATCTAGATAAAACACAAATTGGTGAAGAAGCATAACAAGTAACGCATTATCATTATGATTAACATTGAATAATACTTGGTATCAAATTATAGATCATGCATCATAAAAACAAACGCAAACATTACGTTTCAGAAGTAAGCGGAACAACTCAGCAACTTACACCGAATAAAGATGTTTAACTTTACCCCCAAGCAATTCGCATATATGGAAATATGTTTTGAAAGGAAGAATAACTTAACCCTCTGTGGGAATCGAAACAATGACCCTCCAATCCCTGGACTTGCACTTAATGTCTTAGCTATACCGACTCATTGATAATACTCAAAACTGACTTTATGCGCAAACGGTTTTATAATACATAAATGACTATGTAATATTTAATGAGTCAGACAACCCTATGCGCGAACAGTACATCATAGTTGTGCAGTTATATTGTGTACTTTCGATTACAAGCATGAAATTTGGCACATAGCTATTTCGAATGATCCTCTTTCGGAACACAGTCCCTCTATCCTCATTCTCGCAAGCCAGGGCCTTGCTTCGCTGGTATTGATGTTCTCGTCCTCTTCCGCACTCATAATCCCTTTAGAATTGCATTAATCACTTCCGTAAAATCAATACTTATGTGTATCAGCAGACAATGGGCAGAAACATGTTGCATTTGACATCATTCTCTTATTGGTTCTACACTTCACAATTTACGTTACTTTGTCAATCAGTTTTACGAATGAAATTACGGCAGATACTGACCATAAAAGCGATCTATTTGACCTCGTTGTCAAAAGCTAGGACCTTGATTTCCTTGAGAGTTTTTAAAATTTATTTTGATACTTAGATACCTTTCATATTGACTTGGAAGTCATTTTCGCGAATGCAATAATTTGATGTACCAAAAGATAATAACGAGAATTCGACATGATTCTCTTATACACACAGACCTTGTTTAGTGAACTAACCCTGAAATTTCGCACTTAAATCGCCTTCCGAATGACTTAATGACAAACATATTCGCGAATTGATTATAGGGAGATATCCATAGATATTGACAAGAAATGTTTCTTATTTGCAGAATTTGATTTTAAAAAAAAAGAAATTAATAAAATTATCAACCTTCGAAAAGGCTTGACCAAACATGTCGGATGAGGTGATATCTCCTAAGGATGAAATAGGTAATCCTTTGTATAGAAAGAGCAAACCATGTATTGATATTGGCTTGCTGCATGGAAAAGAGTGTCAAGGTACCGTATTTAGTTTGCAGATGATAACGCACATAAATGCAGAAACTTAATTTATTATTCTAATCGAATATCAAGACTGTCACAGGCCACAATTTGAATCGTGAAAAATGTCATTATGCCTCTTGAACAGTTCGATAAAGCCTTCAACCCCATTCCATAGTTTCACAGATCAAAGTGATAGACCTGATAATAAATTCATTGAAAATTAACTTTGAAGGAAATATAAATTTTCCATTTTGCTCGGCAAAGTAAGCGAGAAGGGAGACTGAAGAGCGTAGGTGTTCGCGCTATGACTAAATCCTTGAAATTTGTTTGGATTTCCAAATATTTGAAAGCCTTTTTGATTTGCAAAAATCAACGGCTGAACCGAATGTTTTAAAACTTGGAATACACGATACTTGTACCAAGATATTGCCAAAGCGATCATTGTGACTTCGTCTGTCAATTCAGTATAGACGGCACGGACCAGTCAACATCGTCGGATTTTGAACGGGGAAAGCGAATATATATATATGGTGTCAAACCTATTAGTCAATTCCTACAATTGTGGGTTAGAAGTTGAAAATTACTTCCCTTGCCATGAAAACACTTGCCGATGGCGCTTTTTCTACAATTACCACTACCTCCACTGATATGTCTTTCACTGTATTATTGCCACTGCCGCAGGTTTTGACTACAATGTAGTCATTTCTCACTTGTTTTTTTCAAGTTGACATATGAATACGCTCCAGCCCCCCCCTACCAATTATATTATACTAGATTGGTTATACAAAACGAATCGTGGCTGTATATGGCAACGGCCTAAACGCTGAATAAAATACAATGAATTTCAGACAGATGTGACCACTATTAAGGATAGCTGTCCCTTTAGAGGCAGTTTTTGCACCCCCGTGACAATTTGTCGTCTGTATCAATAAATATACAAGATAACCATAATAAACTATATATTTTATGAAAGCGTACATCGTAGGGATTTCAACTATATGATTTGTATAACCGACACTGCTACTGTGTAGAAAATATTCCAATTTTAAAAAATTAACATGAAAACAATAACGTCCATTTTTCAATTGAAATTCCATCAAAACTGTCTTGTTTCAACTTTGATGGTATATCCTGATAGGAGACAATTCGAACCAGTAAACTCTGTCTCATTTTTTTTATTTTTGCCTGGCTTTGTATTTACAGCTATTTTACTCAAATAAATTGAAAAAAACGTACTATTTTACCGTCGTTTGTCTTAAAAGTTGAATAATTAAAAAACTAATCCAAACTTACAAGAAGTGAGATAATTTTACTAGATCACCTTACAAGTAACAAGCATGCCAAATTGCAAAAGCGTAGCATAGATACATTTTGAGAAATAAACGTTTAAATCTCGGATTTTGTACAAAATGAAAGGCTAGAAATCGGGCAAACTGTGTCCAGCTATACATCTGATGAATTTATCCAAATTTTTGCTTGAATTCTATTGTCAAATACATTTTTAATCTGTCTAATGGGACCTACTCAAATTCCTGTTTGTTCTGGATAACTATTACACTAAGTTTTTTTCATCAAGTCCAATTTAAACTTAAAAAACTGGCTAAACCTTGTTCAGCTGAGAATTGTTCACACCTGTGTAGATGACTTCACGGCGGGTGTCTGAGTGAAGTGTCACTGTTATAATTAAAAAAAAATACGGATGTTTGCATGGTTTTGATCAGAAGGGGGTAGATTAATGTAAATACGTAGGACTAATAGATCATTAGCTTACCATAATACTGCGGAAATGAGTTTTGGAAAGGGAAATTTAACAGACAAAAATAATAGTAGCCAAGCCCAAGCCGAGGCAATCTGTTTAATTGTTCCAGTGTCTTGGAAACTAAATTTTTAATCCTAATATTAAAGCACTTCTATTTATAATTTACATTTCATTTTTTCACCAAATGTTAGAGGAAATAGTGAATATTTGAACGAAGAAATAAAAAAATGACCAATTTTGACCCCCTAAGGGGACAGCTACCCTTAAGAAATAGTCCGTGAGCTACTAGGGTCACCTTGCACCCCCCCCCCACTACAGACCGAAACTTTTTTATGTACTTTAGGACATGTCAAATAAGAAACAACTTGTTAACAGTCGATAAACTGGGACTCACTACCCCTTTAATCACTTTGAAATTAACCCTGTGTTAAAAAGTACAATTTTTGTGACAATAAGGGGTAGGGTTACAAGAATAGTCTTATCTTCCATAATTATTATCCAATCTTTATAATGTTGGCCACATATTATTCAGCATTGATTGCTGCATCAAAGATTTACAAGATACTATTACTGTTTGTTGGGTATGACGTCACACAGGGACCATACATACAACAGTAGGAGTAGTTGCGAAAACGGGCGTTTTGGGAGTGCGTGAGGGCGTGTTTGAGCGATTGAGGGACCATTCTTGATCCGAATGCGTCGTGTGAGGTGTCAAAGTGAAGCCCTCGGTGTGTAGACCACGACTTGAGGGATGTCCACATGATCTGTGACGCCATTGGTGACGTCATCAGTAGGAGTAGTAGCCAAAGTGGGCATTTTTGGGGGGTGTGAGGGAAGGTGTTTGGGGTAGAGATGGACCATCCGTGATCCAAATGGACCGTGTGAGGTGTCATCTTGTAGCTCTCTGCATGTAGACGACGAATGATATGGTTTTTGTTGGAAGTCGCATCGTGCTACTCATGCGCAGTTGGGCAGTAGTAATGAAAGATGTCATTTTGGGCATGGGCAATGACATGTTTGGGCAATCAAGGGACCCATGTTTAGTCCAAATGCACCGATTCGGGTATCCTAGTGAAGCTTTCGTGGGGTAGAGTCGGACTGGCGTGGTTTTATTGGAAGTCGCACCAATCTGCGCATGCGCAGTTGGGGTGTAGTAAGTAAAGTGGTAATTCTGCAGGTGCGCAGGGGTATATTTTGAGAGATTGAGGTTCTATATCTCATCCAAAGATGGAGTGTTTGGTGTCATATTGAAGCTCTCGTGGTGTAGACCATGACTTGAGGGATTTCTGTGACGTCATCAGTACGAGTTTTAACGAAAGCGGTCATTTTAGGGATGCGTAGTGGTGTGTTTGAGAGACTGAGGGACCATTCTTGGTCCGAATGGGACATGTTGGGTATCATATCGAAGCTTTCGTGGAACAGCGTCCGACTGGTTCAGTGTGTCAGAGAAGTAGGGGATATGGCTAGCATGAGCAGACAGTAAATATTGGAAAAGGGGCACTGGAATGGAATTTTAGCCTCGAGGTGAACCATCTGTGGTCCGAATGGGTCGTGTGGGGTAGCGTCGGATTGGACTGGTGTGTAGACTAGTATCATTGGTCTGCGCATGCGCAGTCTGGCAGTAATATAGAGCTCTTATCCAATCAGAAGCCGCCATTTCAGAAACTGCAGAGCTCGGAGCTGTGGGATGGATCGGTTGAGAACTTGGAGCTCGGAGCTCTTGAAGTCGGAGCTCTTGGAGTCGGAGCTTGGAGGTCTTGGAGCTAGAAAGTGACGTCATCGCAGGCATAAGCACGTACCTGTGGTGCACCCTGTACCCTATAGCCCGTAGGGCATAAGGTACAACAGGATGCGTGCGATGACAACAGTCCAATCCGATGCTACCCCACGAGCCTTTCACTACGAAACCCCACACGAACCATTCGGACCACGAATGGTCCACCTCAAGTCTGAAATTCCATTCAAGTGGCATGTTTCCACTACTTCCTGTCTGCACATGCATGCCATATCCCTTACTTCCACGATACGCCAGACCAGTCGGATGCTGTCCTACGTAAGCTTCAATGTAATACCCCACACGTCCCATTCAGACCAAGAATGGTCCCTCCGTCTCTCAAACGCGCCCCTACGCATCCCTAAAATGGCCGCTTTCGCTACTACTTGTGCTGATGACGTCATCAATGACGTCACAGATGACATGGAAACCCCTCAAGTCGTGGTCTACACCACGAAAGCTTCAAGATGACACCCTACACTCCATCTTTGGATGAGATATAGAACCACAATCTCTCAAATATATCCCGGCACACCTCAAGAATGACCACTTTACTTACTACACCCCAACTGCGCATGCGCAGATTGGTGCGACTTCCAATAAAACTATGCCAGTCTGACTCTACCCCAACTGCGCATGAGTAGCACGATGCGACTTCCAACAAAAACCATATCATTCGTCGTCTACATGCAGAGAGCTACAAGATGACACCCCACACGGTCCATTTGGACCACGGATGGTCCAGCTCTACCCCAAACACCTTCCCTCACACCCCCAAAAATGCCCACTTTGGCTACTACTCCTACTGATGACGTCACCAATGACGTCACAGATCATGTGGGCATTCCTCAAGTCGTGGTCTACACACCGAGGGATTCACTTTGACACCTCACACGACGCATTCGGACCAAGAATGGTCCCTCAATCGCTGAAACACACCCTCACGCCCTCCCAAAATGCCCGCTTTCGCTACTACTCATACTGTTGTGTGTATGGTTCCTGTATGACGTGATACCCAACAAATAGTAATAGTATCTTGTAATATTTGATGCAGCATTCAATGCTGAATAATATGTGACCAACATTATAAAGATTGGATAATAATTATGGAAGACCCTACCCCCTATTTTCACAAAAATTGTACTTTTTAACACAGGGATAATTTCAAAGTGATTAAAGGGGTAGTGAGTCCCAGTTTATCGAGTGTTAACAAGTTGTTTCGTATTAGACATGTCCTAAAGTACATAAAAAACATAGTTTCGGTCTGTAGTGGGGGGGGGGGGGGATGCAAGGTGACCCCTAGTAGCTCACACATAACCCTTTTTTCTTTTCAAATTGCATTTGAATACCCACCCCAATTACACCATATGGTTGGAATACAACCCTGATCATAGATGTTTAAAAACTTCGCGATGTCTTATGGAGCAATATTTTATCATGCTTACATAGATTGGTTCATTAGTAAGAGAGATATAGCAATACAAATATACCTACCCTCTTCTTCAAGCGGGTGCAATTTTTTCAGTTGACCTTTGGATATGGCTCCATGTGACGTCATACAGTTGGGATACACGAGCAAATCTTGGTAATATATATCTCTGCTATTATTAATGAGTAATATATGATGCAGTTTAGGTAGATTTGGCCAATAACAAAATGCTACGGTGATTAAAATACACCTAACCCCTTTTTTGGCAAAGTAAAATGAATGTATGTAGTTGGAAATATCTTTCGCCACAGAAAAAACTACACATCCTTGGAACCATACATTTACCATGGGTGATACCCCCAGTAGCCATAGAAAAACATGGTACAGATGGAAATGATCTTGCCGATGGGGTGAACAATTTCACCAAAACCTGATCCTGACTTCCACTATACTCTTGGGTCAAGTTTTACTAGAAAGAGTAAGAAAATCCAAGATGGCCGCTTTGACATTTTTTGGTCGATTTTTCGGTCAGATTTTTCGAATTTTTCATTTATGTAATTTCATTTATGTAATTATCACGCAAAACTCCGTGATAAATTAGTAAATAATAATGTGATGTGAAATAAGTTTGGTAGGGGGTCATTTCGCCCCTCCCCCCCCCCAACCAGGCCTGGTGGGTTTAATTGTTACCTGAATATGGTGAGATTCGGGTGGTGAACGTGCCCGAAGCGTGCCCTCTGTACAAATCCTTGTGGTTGTAGTTTGTGATGGTGGTTAAAATGGCGGATAATGAAGCGCTTGGTTGGCATCTTTTTCCACCAACTTTATAGGTTGGGTTTAATCCTTGTGGAGTCAAGTTGTTGCGTTTTCCCATCTCAAATATATCTCCAATTTAGCCCAGAAAGGGAGACACAACGGGCGGACAATACGTTGGGGAGTTGATGAACCCTTATCAGCAAATAAGCATCCTGTCCTGCGGGAAATAACGTGAAGTGATTTTGTTGAATTTATAGGGAAGACAGATTAAATACTTCATGAAATGGTGTTAGCTAGTATTCACATTGGATTATCACAATTTGTGCAAATTTCGTCTAACTTTACTTAGATTCAACCGTAGGGCGTCACCGTTTATGGTCAAATCAAAATTATGAGTGCCTGGATCAGTTACAGCTCATATATACCGATTCGTAATTGTACGTTCCGAACAGTTACTCCACAGTTAATATGCAAATCGTTACTTATCAGTTCCTGCAAGAAATAGTACGGCGAGCAGTCTTGCAAAGTAAGATGCAGAGTAAAGGATGGCATAGAGACAACGCGTAATTTCGTACAATGAGCAGTTGGTATTGCTTTTGCCTAACGGTTTGCACATTTTTATCGCACTGACTAGGGAGGTAACATATAACCTATATTTGATTAAACGTTCAGAATTTTATCGTATAATAATGTGCGACATTGATTAGTTTTCGCACCTTTGTTTGAATATTGACGTCGGAAAGCGACTTCACAGTCACTATATACCAGATTCAATAATCAATGATATTGTTAGCCATTACTATCTTGATCAAACACCTATATTTTAATATTATTAATAAATATTGTCTTATAATTTCCAAACGATCAGGCGATCAATTATTAATGGCGGTCACTGATACTTTATTGTTGAATTATTAATACCATAGATCAATCAAGTCGCCGATATTCATGTTACTTTCAAAGGTCAAAAGCATTCTCTGAAATCCAAAACTTGAGTTCGACAAATTGACAACGAGAAAGTATTCATGAACTCGCACAAAATGTCACGGTGTTACGACTATAAATGTAACTCATCCGTACGATAAACCTGTAAATGATGGACCTTTTAATAGACAAAGTCATCGATTATGTTACATAAACTGTCATCTCAAAAGATTCATTATTCTGGAAATTAAAGGCGAGTCCCCCCACAAAATAACGCTGTGATCCATAGATGAAACCGTGTCCGTGTTACCTTCGTCCACTTAATTTTCAATTTCTCTCGTCCCATTTTACCGTAAATTTTCAATTTTCGTTTCTTGACTTCTTAATCTCAAAATTGAAGTTGTTCGCCAGTTATAGTCAGCCAAGTCTTCCTCACCAGGGCCGACACGATATGCACGTGTCTCTGATTTTTTTACTCATTACTCAACGGATGAAATTTAATATTTGGTCACGTTTAACTGAGTATGTTAAATCAGCTGCCGAGTCCTGTATTGATGCAGCCATGACACAAGATCATTCGCCTGCCCTTGTCAACGATAGGGATTCATCATTTCCCATATAATACAGCGTAAACTCGTACGGTAATAGCTTCTGGGATATATCATTCCACACAATTATATGAGATGAGAGCGTGCGACGCAGGTGGTCAGTCACTTTGTGTGTCGCTGATACATTTAATAAAATACTGATTAAAGTAATGATTTGAATTATATATATTAGAGTAAGAGGATCCATATTAACTTGATAATGGGATGAAAATTCCCACTCTCGAGAAGGAAAATACAGAAGGAAAATACATCCCAACCTCGCCTTGACGGCTCAGTTGGGATGTATTTTCCTTCTTTCGAGTGAGAATTTTCATCCCATCATCAAGTTATATACATGTAGGATCCTCTTACTCTCCATCAGGTGATCCCACCTACACTGGCCGGTCACATTGGTCCAGTGCTAGTGCTAATGTACCTAGAGTTGCCAGTAATTCTCTTGATCATTCAACCCTTGCTGAACTCGTCACGGCTAATAACAGTAGCATGACGCCTGATGGTGAATGCAGTCGAACAATGTGCATACGCAAATCCGTGACTGTTCCAGTTCCTTTAACTGTGTCCGATAAATGGAAAGATAAATTAAGATATGGGCTAACGAACTTATTTAATTCGAATTAATGTTAGGCTTGCTGACCAGGGAGTGTACACTCTACGCCTACATGTCATTGATGTCATTGGCTTGGTTACCCAAAGCACGCTTTTCTAAGAAGTGTTCGACAAAGAATGATTTGTTGACTTGTTGAAATCGTTTCTCTGCCGCTCCATCCACTTGATGGCGAAAGGTATAGAAGAAAAATATCGCGAAGCCGAGTTACGTGGAGCCAATCTCATTGCCAAAACCAACATGAACAACAAGTCATTGAAACCTTCCCAGCAAGTCCAATCTACCAAATCTTCACATTTAGCAGAAGGGGTCTGTTACACCGTCAATCACACTGTAACACAAGCAACTGTTTGGCCTTGCCGCTTTCAGCATATGTGTTGTAACGGCGGGGAGAGAATCCTATAACCAAATATCCCAAAGTATGGGAAAAGTCATTTTGTCTTTCAAGTTTTTCAAAAGTTTCAATTCCACCCTCAACAGTAAGAGAGCCAAGCAATCATCTACCATGACCACTAAAAATTGACCGACTGCAAATCTAGTTTCAAGACTACAAAAAATGGTGACTGTCATTTTCTTGGTACATTGTTTGGATTTGGATCTAACATGGGTTTAAAAGCAACCCATCCCCGTCAATCTAAACCAATCTGTCATCTGTTCTGGCTATACCAGATATGCTGCATCATCTCTCATAGCCTAGTTCCACATCTGGTTCACATATTGGATGGTTTTCTGTTCTGGCCTATGCGAAAGACAGCTGTTTCATCTATCAAAAGAATTTTTTAGACCTAAGTGCGGATATAAGAATTCCTAAAGCAATCGCAAAAACGTTTTGGTCTGAACAAATTTCATAGGTTATAGAATCGACACAGTCGACGTCCATATGAACATCCGTCTCCTACTTGAAAAGCTGAATGAATGTCTATCGTAGCTTGTTCTGTTCCAGGTACGACAGAAACTCACCCTGGGAGAGTTAAATAGCTCATCGGTTATCGGCGGAGTAGTAGTGGTTCCTGTTATAGAGCATTTTTTCTTCGGATGATTGACCTCATCATTGGGGTTTCAAAACCATAACGTTACAATACATCTCAATAATTCACCTACATATGATATGACGGTGTAAATAATTTTTTCCGGAATTTTAATGGTCGCTCAGTGCTGCCACGGAGATTAATTGACATGGGATGTTCATTATAGGCACAAAGACATAACATTGCATTTAATTTTATCTAGTTGTTCTAGTCAACAGGATGAGGAGAATTACAAGCATCTGGTCCGTCATTCATAATCCAGCCGTCGTCCATTAGAGAATATCCGCGTCCATAATCCAAAGACCTATTCCATATTCCATATAACAGTATTAGCACCAAATTCGACAATCATGGTATACATAAATATAGGCTTGTTTCCTGCAAGAGAGAAGCGGTCAACAGTTGTCAATGATGCCGGCAAGACATCATGAAGTTCCAAAATATCAAATCCGTATCGCTGATCAGTATTCTTAATCCATAATATTCGTTGTAAAGTCGTCATCTAAAGAATGATGTATCTCAGTCACGCTTTGATTGTGACTGTTCATATGAGTACCATGATGATCTTGAAGTACATGTGTTCATACGGCCCCTAGCCCCAGGTTAAGCGGAATTAGACACAAGTTACGAAACGTAACGCCATAGATCTTGCACGCTACGCTCGTATTTTGCTATCAGCATGCGATATGTATCGCCAAATTTGAGAAACTTTGGTTGGAGGCGCTTGGTGATGTAGCCCTGTTTTATAAGTTTCTGCAACAATGTTTTGTGACGTTGATTAAAATCGTCACATTTAACACAGGATCTAGCAAATGCTACTAGGCGTGATATGTATACGCCATATGCAGGTCCCACTGGAATATTACTGTCCAGAAAGCGATAGTTTACGATGTCGAAATTGTAATCATCTCTTTTGTCATACAGTCGACGAGAGAGAAGGCCCGCTTTATTTTTATAGAGATATAGGTCTAAATATGATGTGCCTGTAGGGTTACCTGTGGTTTCCTTCAAATCCAGTGAAGGTGGATATATATCCTTCACTGCGTCATTTATATAGCGATTATCCACAGCGAGAAGATCGTCTATATAGCGTTTGGTGAATGAGAAGGAACGGGCTTTGAATGGATCGGTTTTTGAAAGCGCCTGCATATAGTCATATTCATAAGAGAACAGATATAGGTCAGCCAACAGGGGCGCACAATTAGTACCCATTGGAATACCTATATGCTGCTGATATATTGTGTTTCCAAATTTCACATAGATATTATTAATGAGAAATTCAAGCAACTCTATAAACAAAGAAACATCCCATGAATGATATCTCTTGTATATAGTAGAGCTAAAGAATGCTTTATGGCATCCGACGTTAATATATCTACGATCAGTTTTCTTGAACACAGATACTATTAATGACTTAGACGGTCAATAAGGTCCTGATAAGGGATTGTAGTATAGAGAGTCGACAAATCCCATGTGGATACATGTCTATACGGCATGTGACCTTTAGCATAAAGCTCTTCCGTAAGACATTTTGAGTTACATTCAACGCCAGAGTTTTTAGAAATAGTGGCGCAATACCTTTCCCAACATGTTTTTATCTCCTGAAGGGCCCTCGTCAACAGGGTTGAAAGAAGCTTGGTGGTGCAGCTTCTAGAACAAGCTATGAATCTAGCTTTGTATGGTGATTTATGCATTTTGGGGGTCCAGTATACTTTTGGTATATCATTATGTTTGGTTGGAATACAAATACCTATTTCCTTGAGAAACGTTTTGTGATTGTTAAATAAATCTTCCAGAGTAAATGCAGTTTGAGAGTAAGTAGACGTATTTGATATGTTTACACTCAATTCTTCAACCAGCACCTGGTAATAGTAATATTTACATATGAATATTATATTATTTGGAGCTTTGTCTGCTGGGACTATGACGAATTTACTCTGGAGATTTGCTAGAACTTCTTGCGAATTGGGGCTTCTCAGTACCTGTTTTGCTTGGGGAAGGGTACTTCTGTCAATATGGCGGATTGTTTCAACGACCTTGCTCTTGGTGAGGTCCAGCCAATCAGCGAGTACTGTAGGTTCAACTTTTTCTCGCTTAGACCAATCAATAATGTACTGTTCCAAAGCAGACAGGACTATCTTCTGGTCGGCCTTCAGATTTATATTTCTCGGCTCTCTATATTTAGGTCCCTTCATCAGGAGTAACCTTACGTCCCTATCACTCACCACATCAAGATCACCAGTCACAAACATGTTTGCATGGTGTATAGATAAAGTTCGACCGAGATTCGTTCACCGAGACCAATGAAGTCATGCATACTAATCCACACTGATATCAAGATCTTCATCAGCATAATTAACAAGCAAACTACTGAGAATAAGACTGCGATGTACTCTCTAAAAACATTGAGCGAATAGTAGCAACTCCAGGTAGGCCGCTTCAGATATTTTGATGCCAGACGAATTACAACACATATAAGGGAAGTGGGAAGAGGTGCCGACATACTGGCAAAGTCACATGACATCACAGTATAGTTTTCCGGTTAACCTATTCTAAAGCACATACCAAGAATCTAACGATTCGTGACATGTGTTGTATCTCAGGTACGCTTTTATTGTACCTGTTCATGTGGCAACTTGGATGATATGACCACAAGGCCCCTAGCATCGGCATAAGCGGTATTAGATACAAATCTCGAGAGCTATGATGGAATTGCTCTGACAACTCGTATATTGGTAATTGGTGAGCTGTTTCGCTGTGACAACTCGTACACTAGAAATTGGTGAGCTGTATCGTCGTCAGATGAAAATGACGGCATTTAACAGAAAAGACTAGTCTCTAATGCCCGATGTCGACCCAGCATCAACTCCCCACAAATGCCAACATATATCAAAGACCAAAAGGTCTGTACAGGGGGCGGAACCCATACCCTTTCCCGGTACCTGCTTGTAAGTCTTGTCATATTACAGTATCTCTTATTTGATATCCTTGCAAATACTCTTGCTGCAAACTCGTGAACATCTCGCAACAGGACCCAGGCAATTTTGTCACGAATACGGTCTGTTCCTTCTGTACGTAGACATTGGAGATGTCAGACCTAAGTTGGTGAATTTCACTTTCACTCTGATCTTGGATTAATATCAGAGGCATTGCGTTTGATTTCTGTCACTGCCATTATGTTCATTATAGAATAACCTTTTTCTATAGTTATGGGTTCTGTCTGCTATCTAGTATTTATTTCGTTACCTCGGAAACAGGACTAATGTCATTCCATATGACTCTGCTCATAAATTCTTGATTCATTTAGAATGCATTGAATTTTCTGAGCTGCTCCGTGTGTTCAAACAATCATGTCACTCATGTGCTGGTGTGCTAGACCATTTTACCATGTATTCCAACAATTCGAGCATGCGACGAACCGTAGTGAATTGTGATGCCACGGTTTTGCTGTTTCCTATTAACTCATTAGTATTGCTCGATTGACCTTAATTATGGATTCATACCAGGTTTCGTTTGCCTTTCCTCAATATTGCAGAAGTCACTGATTCCCTCTTGTAATAAACTGAAATTGTCCGATAATTTGTAAGATATCTCTAAGACCGGATGGTTGTGGATTCATACCATCTATACTAAATTTGATGGATCAATGTTACGGTAGGGTAATTGCTTACGTGGGTTTTCCTTTCTCTTTTTCTTAACTCTCGCTGGAAGATTCTCCAGATGTAGACTTGGGCCTTCTGTGATTGTAACACGAAACGGCGGGAGCGCAACTACGTCGTACACATCAAATCCCCCCAAAAAATCTGGATTTCCTCCTCTCCTGAATTTGAACACCACATATTCTCCCTTCTTACGGTATCATGCCAAAAGGTTATCAGGAAACGATGTCCTTTCCAATATCTGTCGAAGACCCTGTTCTGGTAATTCTCTTCATAAACACTTTGATGGCTGGAACGGAGATCAAATCTGAATTAAAACTGTGTCTTCTCCACAAATCCGACATTTCGAAATTTGCATGACCTTTAATGAAAACTCGACGTTTATTGCTTTGGACTCAATGACACCGACCTATGGTCTGCTTACGAAGAATTTCACCAGAGCGAAGGTTCGTTCTTGTATTCTTACCACTGCCGAAAGTCTAATTAGTCTGGATCGTGTGACGTCACACATATATGCCCATTTACATGAATTAAAAACTAACGTTCAGTGTGTAAGAGTTAAACGATCTATTTTAGATGATTGGTGAGTGAGGCTGTGTAAGGTGGACACCTTCATCTCACACACCATTATGAAGAACAGACATCTCTTGATATCATACTGACCAGATAATCATGAAATGAAAACTTTTGAGTATCTGTTCTTTCATATCTTAACTTAATCGTCCAATCTCATTAAAGTGGCATGATGTTTTGCTAAGCAGGTGCTCGTTCATTCCAGGGATTCGGCTAGAAAGGAACTGTCGAAGTATACGAATAGTGAATGTTTGAGTACCTTCAGATAAAGTACATGTTACCCTTCCGAGTGCCTTTGTGTTGTCACAGTATATATCGACAATCATTTGTACCGCTCAATAAAAACACACCCCATAGACAGAGACGAGTGAATATCTCAGTCATTAGGTACCTATGGAAACCTGTGATAATCCCTTAGTACAAAACAAACACATAATTTCACTCGGATTAATAGATGCTTTCCTCCAGTGACATCCATGAAACTCACTGAAAGGAAGACGTTGACTAGCAGGTTAAATTATTGATTTAATCTTCCGTACTGAAGTCGCGTTTGCATGCTTTGTACCAACATTGCAATATGATAGTAGTCTGGCCGTACCCTCAAAACACAATAGCTCAATATTTCGATTTCAATTTCTACCTAAAGGTCATCCCACTGCTCTATGTTCAAGCAGTAATTAAAGCTAACATTAAGTATTATTCATATGTCTAAGACAGCCCGACACATATTAAATCTTCTGAATTGATTGGAGAAAAGATTAATACCGCTGTAAAAGAAAGAATACTCGACTCCTATATTTTAATGCAGCGAAGACATATTTCCTGATTTGCAAATCTGTTAAGGCATATTTTCCTAAAGAGGAACATATGAAAACGGAACATTGTTTCCTTTCAAACCTGCACGTAATTTGCCACAACGACATCCTGAGCACAGCTTCCTAACCCGTTGGTCTATGTTGCTGTCAGCGACGGTTTCAGAGAGATGAATACGTACTCGCTAACATTATTAACATAAAGCTCACCAAAGTGAACTATTGATACAACAGACAAGAAGAAAGAAAGACCACCAAAATGACATACAGGCGACATAACAACATATAAATATTGTTGATGTAGTACACACGGGATTGGCTCACGAAAAAAGGATTTTTTGTGGCTATAGCATAGACGGGTCCTTCTGGATTCGACCAGTATGAGCTAGAGATCCACTCATTACAATTAAAGACGAGAGATCCTGAAGGATCTTGGCGCCCACCATTGTCCGATAATTGTAAGCTAATGACAAGAGGATCTTTTTGGCCATTGTTACTACTTAAGAACAAACGAATGATTCGTAATTTTGTTTGCAGAATTTCGAATTTGAGTGAAAAAGATCGAAAAAGGGACACTGGAAAACACCAAGATATTATCTTTCTAAGTTTCAGGAGTTAGAAACTGTACTTGATGTCGGTTGTTATAGTACAAGTGAAATGAGCAAAGTTAGTCTGAAAGTGGATGTCCAGAGGATCCTTCATCTTCGTTTTGTAGTAGTTTTTTCACACATGTCATCATTGGGTACTGGAAGCGAAGACAGATGTCTTTGACACTTTCGCATGAGCTATGAAACGTACTTAAGATTTTATAATTAGGAACGAATGCTAATTCTGTTCTGTTTACTGGGCTAGTTGAGTTCTCTCTTTTAAGATACCATGCTCGAAAATAGTATTAAGATGGTACAAAACTTAATACTGAAGGGATCCGGTCTGTGCAGTAATGTTGAAACTTTGAAAGTGTCTGAATCCTGATTATCTCCCTTGGATCAAAACACGCAGTAGTCTACAGTTGTCAAGTTGTGACATTGTGTCACAAGAGTGACGTCCCTTCGTGTAACCGACCCGTCGGCAGACGAAACGGTGGGGAAATTCACTTGCAATGTCATGGACTAAAGTAAACTGATTTAAAATTTGAAGAAATACATTTTAATTCGGAATCATTTGAACTCCTTGATATAGAAGGTGAAAGTATCGATATTCTCTATAGTCAATATATAGAATATGCCCCACCGTTTGATCCGCTTACTCTTGTGATGCAACATCACAACTCGGGAATACCGTATTAATTTGAAGCGTGACTTGGATTTTTGAATCAGACGAAAAAAGGTATCTTGCACAACTAGGCCCCATGTGGGACCTCTGTACCAAATTTCAGAAAGATCCATGAATTATTTCCTGAGAATTCACGATAACAATGTTTCAAGGGGAAATTCAAGATGGCCACCTGACGGCCATATTGGATTTCGAATCGGACCAAAAAAGGTATCTTGCACAACTGGACCACAAGGGGAACCTGTGTACCAAACTTCAGAAAGATCCATGCAGTACTTCCTGAAAAATCACGATAACAAAGTTTCATGGGGAAATCCAAAATGGCTACCTGGTGGCCATATTGCATTTTCGAATCGGACAGAAAAAGGTATCTTGCACAACTAGACCCCAGGAGAAACCTGTGTACCAAATTTGAAAAAGATCCATGAAGAACTTCCTGAGAAATCACGATAACAAAGTTTCATGGGGGGATTCAAGACGGCTACCTGGTGGCCATATTGGATTTTCAAATCGGCCCAGGAAAGATATCTTGCACAACTAGACCCCTAGGGGAACATGTGTATCAAATTTATCCATGCAGTATTTCCTGAGAAATTGCGATAAGGTTTCATGGGGAAATCCAAGATGGCCGCCTAGTGGCCATATTGGATTTCCGAATCGGACCGAAAAAGGTATCTTGCACAACTAGACCCCAAGGGGAACCTGTGTACCAAATTTGAGAAAGATCCATGCAGTAGTTCCTGATAAATCGCGATAACAAGGTTTCATGGGGAAATCCAAGATGGCCGCCTGGTGGCCATATTGGATTTTCGAATCGTACCTGAAAAGGTATCTTGCACAACTAGACCCCAAGGGGAACCTGTGTACCAAATTTGAGAAAGATCCATGCAGTAGTTCCTGAGAAATCGCGATAACAAGGTTTCATGGGAAATCCAAGATGGCTGCCTGGTGGCCATATTGGATTTTCGAATCGGACCAGAAAAGGTATCTTGCACAACTAGATCCCAAGGGGAACCTGTGTACCAAATTTGAGAAAGATCCATGCAGTAGTTCCTGATAAATCGCGATAACAAGGTTTCATGGGGAAATCCAAGATGGCCGCCTGGTGGCCATATTGGATTTTCGAATCGTATCTGAAAAGGTATCTTGCACAACTAGACCCCAAGGGGAACCTGTGTACCAAATTTGAAAAAGATCTATGCAGTAGTTCCTGATAAATCGCGATAACAAGGTTTCATGGGGAAATCCAAGATGGCCGCCTGGTGGCCATATTGGATTTTCGAATCGGACCGAAAAAGGTATCTTGCACAACTAGACCCCAAGGGCAACTTGTGTATCAAATTTGAGAAAGATCCATGAAGTACTTCCTGAGAAATCACGATAACAAAGTTTCATGGTGAAATCCAAGATGGCTGCCTGGTGGCCATATTGGATTTTCGAATCGGACCAGAAAAGGTATCATGCACAACTAGACCCCAAGGGGAACCAGTGTACCAAATTTGAGAAAGATCCATGCAGTACTTCCTGAGAAATCGCGATAACAAGGTTTCATGGGGAAATCCAAGATGGCCGCCTTGTGGCCATATTGGATTTTCGAATCGGACCGAAAAAGGTATCTTGCCTAGGTAACTAGACCCCAAGGGGAACCTGTGTACCAAATTTGAGAAAGATCCATAAAGTAGTTCCTGAGAAATCGCTATAACAAGAATTGTTTACGGACGGACGACGGACGGATGGACGGACGGACGACGGACGACGGACCACGGACGAAAAGCGATTTGAACAGCCCACCATCTGGTGATGGTGGGCTAAAAACAGAGCTATCGGAATTCCGAATATCCACACTGAAAATGATACATAAACGAGTTTCTCTTGCCAGTATTCGGTGACTACCGATACCAATTTGGTTGCCGAAAAGGGCACACAACTCTTTCCAGGGTATTAAATATTGAATCAACATACATGTAGAATTGAGAACGAAGCCCGCCATAATCTAACTGTTCCTAGATGGATGGACAGTTAGGTTGGATTTTGAATCGCCCGGAAAAGGTAAAAAATTGCACAAATTTACTAATTTGACGACGGGAATGTATAAAGTGGTACTTGTAGAATATGCTGATGTATTTTTGTTTGGCGGTAAACCGTTTATTTCTCGATTCGCCCAAAGTCCGTTTCACACCTTGATGTGGATTTATATAAAGCATGGGGTTATATATAGAGACCCCATATTTCGACACTTCACCCTAATACCACCGCCTACACCCCCCAAAACTCTTGTTTTGCGGGCCTGTGCGTATGGCAAGCCGTTTTTATTCGGCATTTGCGGATATCATTAAATATTTGCTGATATCTTCAAATGATTTGCTGATATCATCAAATGATTTGCTGATATCATCAAATCAGTCGATTTGCTGATATCACCAAATGATTTGCTGATATCACCAAATGATTTGATGATATCACCAAATCATTTGATGATATCATTAAATATGGCGGAACGTGAAAATAAGCCTCCCTTCTCATCTTGTTTGATGATTTATACCTACTGGTATTTGGGTAAAGCTATCTTCTGACAAATCACATGCAATATTTATTACTTAAAGAATCAGACAATAACAATGAAAAGCAACTACATTGGTCTGGGTGATGTATCACACCATTCAACTGTTTGAATTCTTAATTCTCGCTTATGTCTAGTCTTATCAATTGTTCAATATATTTAAATTTCCATGTACTTCTTTTAAATATGCAATGTTATTTATCCATATGTACTTTTTATATCTGTTAATCATTCGTTACTGTTCATTGTTATTAGGAACCTGTAAATGGGACTAGTTCCCGTAGGATCTCCTCTGAAATAAACAAACATAAACATGTAGGTAATATGTTTAATAGCCACCGCTATCAAACCTCTAGTATATAACATACGCCAAACTAAACTAATAAATGACAAATAGAATCACGAATATAAGGTCATTCGAATAAATATACCGTAGGGAAGATAAACTTTTCCATCGTGAGTTATTGACATGTATATACAAATTCATTAGCGCAGCATTTGAGTGTAAAGGGGCTGAGGCGATTTCGGGAAAGCCGGCCAGCATGGAGCATGGTATATTACGGCCGAACTGATTGTCGTACTCCATGACTGGTTAGCTTTTAGGGCAGGAGATAAGGCATACCCGCACGTACAATAATAAATTAATCTCTATCATCCTTTACTGACCCGTAACAGGAGACAGCTCTCATCGTGAGGACAGAACTAACCAAGCTTCAATGAAGCCATATGGCTTCTTCTGATCTTTATATGATGTGGGTACTTGTGTAATCAAAAAGTCCTAAAGCCGGTACAGATTGAAACAGTTGTGTGACGTTATTTATCTAAGCATGTCCCCTGTAAACTCAGTATGATCTCAAGCGCTATTTGGTAATGGCGTACTGGTGATCAGACGTGCGGATCAACTCCTCCTGAAAAATCTATGTTAAATCCTGATTTCTACTGACCATCCGTGAAAAATAATTGTTTATTAGTACAATTAGGATCATCGGGAACATTTATCTGGAGTTTTTATCCTGTTATGAAAGGAACTAAACGAAAATACAGGAAAGACTCTGCTGAAAAATCTGCTGACAATCCTGCATTCAAAATGGCCTCAGAAGGGTCGAGTTCTGAAGTGGACATGGACGTATCCCCAGAGACTATTGCTCTTGCGGACAGCTACAAAGTCACTGACCTGTCGGACATCAGTAAGTGTTTTGTAAAATTACACGTCACTTTTGCCACTGAATTGAAAACTTTGACATCCAAGGTGAAAACGATTCAAAGCAAGGTCAATGATATTGAAAAATCAGTGGAAAACGTCGATCTGGGCCTCGAAGAAATTCACGAGCACACCATCCCTGAATTACGAAAACAACTAGAGTCTGAAAAAAACGAAAGACTGAAATTGGACTTATGGGGGCGAAAATGGAACTTGATAGTGAAGGGAATTCCCGGGTCGAGCCAAGAAAAACCTAGAGTAACAGACGGGGTAGTTCGAGCCGCTTTCATTGATCGCCTGAAATTGCCTACAGATCAAGTAGATAGCTTCCTATTTCAGTCTGTTCATAGATTGTCGGGGGGTCCAGTGGATAAGAAGAATATTCATGTGAGATTTCTTCGTTTGGAAGATCGAGATTTAGTTCTTGAAACGGCCCGCAAACTCCCCAGGGGTAACGGTTTCAGTGCTGTGCCATGTCTTCCCCCACCCCTTGCCCAACGCCGGTATGAATTATCGAGACGGCTACAGAGTCTACCAAAGGAGGATCAAGCAAAGCAAAAGATAGTCTATTTGAAGGAAGCCCCCTTTATAAGCCTCGTCCCAAGATAATCGGTTTCACGTGTCCTTGGCTATATGTCGATATCCAGATAGACTTTTCGTGCTGTTTTGCAAAGTAAATGTACTTGCATTTGTCATTAGACTTGCTCTAACTATTAGGACGAAATTGCTCTCCTCTGTCATCATGACAAAATTTGAACCCCACCAGCATGATATATATCCACTGTATTGAGTATGTGAACAACGGTCAGACGTAACATACTGACTTCATGAACTATTTTCTACAGTATAAAATCCCTGATTGATACAGATACAGACTCGGAGCAAGTCTGTGTGAATGACAGTAGTTGTGTGACGATCTGAGATTTACCACTCAGCGGCAGTTATGTCACATACAAAACGAAAAACAAAACAAACTATGCTGAGCTTTGATCAAGCTGTGTAACACTGTGTGTACGAAATTTGTTATTTACCTAAAGTAAGCGATAGTAAATTTGGTGTCGCATTAGACACGAACCTATTTTTTGGTGTCGCATTAGACACGAACCTATTGGAGTTTGCATTACAGATGGACTTCTTATTTCTTGATGTGAGCAAGTAGCTCACATGTTGCTGAATTTGTCCAGCCGCTTTGGGTCTTGCATAATCAATTAATCCCAGAGATTAGCTATTTGCATGAAGCTTCCTTTCAAGTAATTGTCTCGCGCTGTCGGTTACGTAATAAATTCGTGAATGAGTCTAAATGCACTAACTTAAATGATATGGTAAAATTATCTCATATTGCTACGGATAACGAGTACCAATTATGTCACAATATATGACGATCTATTATTGATAGTACTTTTTGTTTTTGCTCATTTTTCCTTCTTGTTCTTTTTTTATGACTTTTGGTAAATATTTGTGGGATGGGAAAGTATATCTGGTATATATTGGGGGAGGGATCCACATTTGTATTCGATTCATGAACTCTCCTTCTAAATTTAGGAAAGTTATTTGTATGTATTATGTAGTTGTGTTATGTATTTTATTTCCGTTTTCCGTTCTGCGTGCACATCCTCTGACCGCATACTAAACTGTATCAAATGTACTATATACTATTATACTTGCAGCATTTTGATAAGCCCTTCTTTAACCCAGACCTCAAATGTATGCTGATGTAGAAAGTACCAACGATCTTCAGAATCTGCCTTTTTTCGCTGAGAATGCCTTTGAGACCACCACCCCTAACACTCAAGATAAAAGGGATACTTTTCTAGAGGGGTTCGAAAACATGTGCTTCAACCCATTAGATTTGAATGATGCAGACAATCATACATACATCACAGACGACACCTCGTATGAAGCATCACATTGGAAAGAGATTAGCAATCAACAGTCTAATTATTATATTGAAGACACATTTAACTCCAATATAAAACAAAACAATATAACTGATAACCAAGCCATATCGTTCATCCATTTTAATGCTAGAAGCCTCAAAAAACATTTTACCGAAATAGTGGGACTTGTCCGTAACCTTGATTTCAATTTTTCCGTAATTGGAATGTCCGAGAGCTGGCTTAATCCAGTCACCGAGTCACTGTATACCATACCTGGATATGAACCATACACTTCCTCTAGAAAAAACAGGAAAGGCGGCGGCCTAGTGCTATACGTCAATAATAATTACACTTGTACTGTTCGCGACGACCTGTCATATATAGATGACAATGGAGAATATGAATCGCTTTTTGTTGAATCACAAATAAACCAAACAGTTTACTTATTTGGTATTATATATCGACCTCCGGATAAAAATATCAATTATTTTAACTCTCATATGTCGGATATTATGCAGACCATCAAAAATGAAAAGAAAAAATGCGTTATCATGGGAGATTTCAATATTGATTTATTTAAAACAGACCGCCATGGACCGTCTAAAGACTTCATAGAAAATATGAAATCAAATTATTTCTTTCCTAAGATAACCAAACCAACTCGGGTCAAATCCAATTCCGCTTCTTTAATCGACAATATTTATTCAAATTTCCACGAAGGTGGACTTCTCTCTGGTATACTTCTTTCAGATGTGACCGACCATTTTCCTGTATTCCATATAAATAAGAGTATAGATGAGATCAGTTCTAAAGAATCGAGTTTTAGTTATCGTAGGATATCCTCTGAGCAAAAACAAACGTTTATAGAAAAAATTAAGAATACTAACTGGAGTCAAGTCATCGATTCAGATCCTTCCGATGTGGATACTGCTCTGGATCTATTTCTGAACGAATTTAGCACACTATACAATGAATCTTTCCCTCTTATCACAAAAATAGTAAAAAAGGCAAAAATATCGAAACCCTGGATAAGTTATGGCATATTAAAATCAATCCGTGAGAATAATCGGTTATTCAAACTCCATATCAACAGGAAGAACGACGACATAACCCATCAATATAAGCGATACAGGAACAAATTAAATCATACGCTTCACTTGGCTAAAAAGAAATACTACGAGGATAAGTTTAATCAGACAAATAACGATATTAAAGGCACTTGGAAGACATTAAATGAACTTTTGAACAGAAACAAATCCAGTAAGTTGCCTTCTGTTTTCAGTGTTGATGGTCTCCAGATCTCTGATCCGGAAACAATTGCCGATAGTTTTAATACTTATTTTACTAATATTGCACGAGATCTCGATGACAAGCGCCCCACTCCGTCAACCTGTTTTGAGGAGTTTCTGGATAAACAGTTTGATATAGAATTTCAGCTGGAACCCAGTAACCCGGACGAAATAATGGAAGTTCTTACAGATTTAAAAAATAGCGCACCTGGCGTTGACCAGATACGAATATCTGTTGTAAAACTGGTCTCCACGTACATAGCGGTTCCCCTTTCGATGATAATAAACTTATCTTTTCGGTCTGGAATTGTCCCAAATTCCTTAAAAACTGCCAAAGTTACACCTATCTATAAATCTGGCCCAAGGTGTCTCATTGAAAATTATCGACCCGTATCTGTTCTACCATGCTTTAGTAAGATATTTGAAAAGCTAATGGTGACACGAATGACTAGCTTTCTAGAAGACAACAACATCCTAGTTGGTGATCAATTTGGATTTCGAGCAAATCACTCCACTTGTTTAGCCGTTCTATCACTACAAGAAAAATTAATCATCGCGAAAGAAGCTAAACATTATAGTACATTACATTTCTGGACCTATCAAAAGCATTTGATACCGTTAATCATGACATACTTTTAAAAAAATTGGATTATTATGGGTTCCGTGGCATACAAAATGACTGGTTCCGCAGTTATTTAACATCTCGCTCACAAATGATATCTTACAATAATACACTATCTAAGTCATTACCTATAACTTGCGGTGTTCCCCAAGGATCTATATTGGGCCCATTATTATTTCTCATTTACATTAACGATATAGTGAATGTCTCATCTTTATTGAACACCATTCTCTTCGCTGATGATACATGTGTTCACCTATCTGGATTGGATCCCGTTGCTTTATCTGAAAATATTTGTATAGAACTCGACAAACTCAACTGTTGGTTTCAATGTAATCGACTAACGTTAAATACAAAGAAAACGAAGTTTATGTTCATAAAACCCGCCAAAAGATGTCGCGATATACCTGGACTAAATATTCGCATATCTGGAAATAACATTGAGCAAGTAGATAACTTTAAATTTCTCGGGGTCTACTTCAATGATAAATTGAATTGGACAACACATATTACAGAACTATCCAAGAAGATATCAAGAAATATTGGAATTCTTAATCACGTCAAAGAACATTTGAATAAAAAAACTTTATTTATTTTGTATTACTCGTTAATTTATCCATACATTTCGTATTGCAACCTAGTTTGGGGTAATACTTACCATACTCATTTGCATTCTCTCATAATGCTTCAAAAGAGAGCTATACGGGTAATATCACTCTCAGGCAAACTGGAGCACACCGGCCCTCTGTTCTCAAAATTGAACATTCTTCCCCTCCTATATTTGAATGATTATCATACACTTTTGTTTGTTCACAAATTTGTCCACCACCCAAATACATTACCGGTTTCGATGCGTTCTATCTTCACGAGAATTGCAGAAGTCCATCACTATTCTACTAGACAATCCAACTCTAACCTGTACAGACCATTTTATCCTACCGACATTACTTACTATTCTTTGAAAATAAAGGCACCAAGAGTCTGGAATAGTTTGTCCTCTCTACTTAAAGAAATCTGTTCAATATCTCTCTTTAAATCAAAGCTGAAAGTATATCTGATAGAGAAATAACGTTATAACTGATTTTTTTTATGCTGGCAGACTTGCATGCACGTAGTACTATTATCGAGAATGTTCATGTGCTTGATTTTTTCGTGTATTGTTGTGTACGTTTTATTCTATTGTTCACTTATTTTCATCTCGATTACCGTCTCGTTGCATGCATAGTCCAACTAGCGTGTATGCTATCGACAGGAGATGCACGCGGAATGATTAATTTATACAATACTTCTTAAATGTTCGCCAATACTATTTAAGCTATTTTGTTTAGTAATATAGGGATAAAACAAGCCCCATGGGGTTTTAATCCCGCCAATACATATTTATTTATATCGGCTAACCTATTTTGAATATTGTTGGTAACTATCGCCGAACTGTATAATCTTTTTAATTATATTGGTGAATAAATGAAATGAAATGAAATTTGTCGAACATTCCGATCACTTTTCAATTCTGTGTTATATCTATGTTGACCTTGCGGGGGGGTGTACACAGAAACTCGTGTAGAAGGTAGGCTCATCACAGTGGTTGATGGCCAGGACGTAAACGTCAACCTCTGCTAATGAGAGCAGAAATTGTGGAGCGAGCCTGCGAAACGGGACATGCGCTGTGAGGAAGTTTACTGTCAGTCTGAACAGGGAGCCTTCCACGTTATGGTTCCTACTTTGACCTTTCGCCATATTTAATGATATCATCAAAACATAAAGTATTTGCTGATATCATCAAATCATTTGATGATATCAGCAAATCATTTGCTGATATCAACAAATAAATTGTATTTGCTGATATCATCAAATGATTTGGTGATATCATTAAATATTGATATCAGCAAATATTTGATGATATCAGCAAATATTTGATGATATCAGTAAATCATTTCAAGATTTCAGCAAATATTTGATGATATCACCAAATACTGAATAAAAAGTAAAACGGCTTGCCATACTAGCGCTCCAAACTACCACCCATGTTCATTTAGGGAAAAATACTCGTCAGTGTTATTTATTGTCGTTAGGCGGATCATGGCATCATGGAAATCTGTTGTCGCTTTCTTGGATTTTGGTGCTAATTTTTCTTTAAGATAAGAAATTTCGATTATGGACGCGGGAATTCTTTAAGGATGGTTGAATACTGAATGTCGGTTTTAACGGTTAAATCCAACTGTCTAAAACGGACGATTTAACAACCGATCCCCAACTGATTTAAACGTGTTAACATATAAATATTCACTTATTGGCGATGATGAATTTGTTGAGAGCCTGTGGTCTCCGCGGCACAATCTTCGTTAGTCATATCGGTGCATATGACCCTTGCGTCTCTCTGCATGCTTTACCTCCGAGTAGGTAATAGCCCAGAAAGGGAGACACATTGCCCTGGATCATTAAATAGGCTAAACGGGTGTACAATATGTTGGGGAGTAGATGAACTCTTTTCATCTATCATTTAAGCATCGTGTTTTACGGGAAATAACGCGAAGTGACTTTGTTGAATTTATTGAGAAGATAGTTTGAATATTTCATGAAATAGTGTGAGTTAGTAGTCAATTTGAATTATCACAATTCGTGCAACCGTCTAGCAAAGTTCATCTAACCGATTCAGTCATGAGATGTCATCTTTTATGGCCAAATTAACATTTTGAGTGTTCGGATCAGTTACACCTCATATATACCGGTTGGTAATTGTACGTTCCGAACAGTTACTCCACAGTTAACATGCAAATCAATACTTTTGAGTTTCTAGTACTAGTTTGCTGTAGAGTAAAGAATGTCATAGAGCAGCGCGCAAATTTGTACACTGAGCAGTTGGTATTGCTTTTGCCTAACGGTTTGCACATTTTTATCGCAATGACTAGGGAGGTAACATATAACCTATATTTGATTAAACGTTCATGATTTTATCGTATAATAATGTGTGGTATTGATTAGTTTTCGCACCTTTGTTTGAATATTGACGTCAGAAAGCGACTTCACAGTTAGTATATACCAGATTGAATAATCTTTGACGTTGTTAGCCATTACTATCTTGATCAAACACCTACTCTCTAAAATAATTAGACTGAAAATTCAATCTACCAGATTGGAATTATTGACCAATCTATTCGATTGAATATTCCATCTATTAGATTGAAAATTTCAATCCAGTAGATTGAAATTTCTGTCTACAACAGATTGACTTTATCGTTTTCAGTCTATTAGATTGAATATTTCAATCCAATAAAATATTGGTCACAAGTTTCAATCTGATAGACTGAATTTCAATCTAATTATTTTTGAGAATATATTTTAATATTAATAATAAATATTGTCATAATTTCAAAACGATCGCGCGAGCAAATATTAATAGTAGTCACTAATACTTTATTGGTTATCTTCAATTATTAATACCATAGATCAATCAAGACGTTGATATTCATGTTACTTTCAAAAGTCAAATGCATTCTCTCAAATCCATAACTTGCGACCGCCAGATTAAACAACGACAGTATCCATGAACTCGCTCAAAATGCCACGATGCTACCACTATATGTCGTTTGAAGTTAGTCAGCATTAAGATAAACCCGTAAATGATGCACCTTTTAATAGACAAAGTCATCGATTATGTCACATAAACATCTGTGTCTTTTTTATGGGATAATTGTGGTATACCAGACGAATGAATACCAAATCAGACCCTGTTTAGAGGTCACGTCCAATCGATCGAGCCGGTTTTCTCTCGAAGTACAAGACCATCTCGATCCTCCTCGAAATAACTCGACGTGCTTTGAGAATGGAATCGATATGCCATCAAATGAAATTCTGAATCATTCGGAAGGCGTATACTAGGTATATTTACTCTGTAGCAACTAGATTTATCTCGGCGAATATATATGCATTTAAATGAATTATACTGAACACGAATCATTTTAATATTATTTTGTATCAGACAGCGCATTTCTATAAACGTTATGAATGAAAAGAAAGGAACATCGCCAGTTGAAAATGTATAACCAGACTCATTATTATTCAGTTATTTTGAACCTGTTTTTTTTAGAATTTCAATCACTTTATAAGATACGACTAGGAACTGCGAATTGAAATAAATTATGCAAGTCTATAATGAAATTTCATATGTTCCTCTGAAAGTTGATCGGAATGAGATGTCTTTATCGTCAGAGATTCAGAAATAAAGAGACTACGAAGATCACAGGAGCGTGTAGTATCACGAAACATCAGGACATAGACGAATAACATTGAAAACATCTTTAAAGCATCCGGTTTCTGAATTATATTTTGGATGCGATATACATAGGCGTCGAGCGCCCCAAAATAGGATACAAGCGCAACACTAATCGCGTGAGAAGTTAAGATAGACAGAATTAACAGCAACAAAACATGGACATATTGAAACCGGGACCCCCTTCGAGGTTACCGATCAATTTCGCAACCATCTCGAGTTACAAGCGTCTAGTCCGTCATTCATAATTCAGCCGTCGTCCATTAAAGAATATCCGCGCCCATAAGCCAAAGACCTATTTCATATTCCATATAACAGTATTAGCACCAAATTCAAAAGAACAATCATAGTATACATAAACATAGGCTAGTTTCCTGCAAGAGAGAAGCGGTCAACAGTTTTCAATGATGCCGACATGACATCACGATGTTCCAAAAATATAAAATCCGTATCGCTGACCAGTACTCCCAATCCACAATAATCCACAAAACCGGGACGTTTCGATCGAGATAGAACCGGGAGCAAACCGAGAGATGTCGTCAGGGGTCCCGGTTCTGCCCTCCCGGTTTCAGCCGAGAAATTTGTCGATCCATCTCGAAGGTATCGAGAAATTGCCTCGATTAATTGGGCCGTGACCCCTTACCGCCACCTCCATATCTCTTTGAGTACTATGTTACCTACACAATTAATACGGGAGACAGTGCTATTTTGGACGGATGATATTTTGAACCCTTTGTGCCATCACACTGTCAGCGTTTTATCGGCTTTTATCTCAATTCCAGTGGGAAATATAATTTTCTGTACTCACGAATGCAACAAATTTGTGTAAAATACTTTGCATTAATTAAAGAGATACTTTTCTTCAATTCTATGTACATGACATAAATGCACGCGGAATATGCAATAAGGTATCCCTTATCCTGCATGTATTGTCAATGGCACTAGCTGGTTTGTTTGGCGCTGTGATGGTACCTGAAATATCCTGATTTTTCCTGATCAAAATCTTGTTAACTCCATAAACATATGCCAGTGACAAACAGTATTTGAATTATTAGTTCATGACTAATCCAACCATTTGTTCTGCAGTTAAAAAAAAATAACGCCGTGTGATTCCGACATTTTCAAAATAGCACTCTCGCTGGTACTGCCATCATGCTAATTCTGTTAATCTCTTTATGCTCTGAACTCGCAGATGATTGGATCGATAAACATAATATATATGTCAAAGATCAGTTCTGAGTAGATGTATGTTGAAAAGTGTCCTCCCAAAAGGTCTATTATCCTGGAAATTAAACGCGAATAACCCCCCAAAATAGCGCTGTGGTCCGTAGAGGAAACCGGGTCCGTGTTACCTTCGTCCACTTAATTTTCAATTTCTCTCATTCCATTTTACCGTAAATTTTCAATTTTTGTTTCTTGAATTGTAATCTCAAAAATACGAAAAACAATTGGAAGACCCTTTAGAAGTTGTTCGCCAGTTATAGTCAGCCAAGCCTTACTCAGCAGGGCCGACACGATATGCACGTGTCTCTGATGGGTTTTTTTTCAAGAATCCTTGAATCGCATTACTCAACGGATGAAATCTGATATTTGGTCACGTTTAACTGAGTATGTTAAATCAGCTGCCGAGTCTTGTATTGATGCAGCCATGACACAAGATCATTCGCCTGCCCTTGTCAACGATAGGAATTCATCATTTCCCATATAATACAGCGTAAACTCGTACGGTAATAGCGTCTGGGATATGTCATTCCACACAAGTACATGTATGTGAGATGAGCGCGTGTGACGCTGGTGGCCAGTCACTTTCCTTGACACGTGCTGCAGGTTTGATGCGCTCCACCAACGTTCAACAATCTGGTGTGTCGTTGATACTTTCAATAAAATACTTATTAAAGTAATGATTTGAATTATATGGAGAAAAGAATCCATATTAACTTGATAATGGGATGAAAATTCCCACTCTCGAGAAGGAAAATACAGAAGGAAAATACATCCCAACCTCGCCTTGACGACTCAGTTGGGGTGTATTTTCCTTCTCTCGAGTGGAAATTTTCATCCCATGATCACGTTTTATGGGATCCTCTTACTCTCCACCAGGTGATCCCACCCACACTGCCCGGTTACATTGGCTCAGTGCTAGTGCTAATGTACATGGGGTTGCCAGTGATTCCCTTGATCATTCAACCCTTGCTGAACTCGCCACGGCTAATAACAGTAGCATGACGCCTGATGGTGAATGAAGTCCAACAATGTACATAGTTACGCAAATCAGTGACTGTTCCAGTTCCTTCCACTGTGTCCGATAAATGGAAAGATAAATTAAGATATGGGCTAATGAACTTATTTAATTCGAATTAATGTTACGGCTTGCTGACCAGGGAGGCTACACTTTACGCCCACATGTCATCGATGCCATTGCCTTGATTACCCAATGCACGCTTTTCTAAGAAGTGTTCGACAAAGAATGACTTGCTGGAATCATTTCTCTGTCGCTCCATCCACTTAATGACGAAAGGTATAGAAGAGAAATATTGCGAAGCCGAGTTACCATTGCCATAACCAACATGAACAACAAGTCATTGAAACCTTCCCAGCATGCCAAATCTACCAAATCTTCACATTTAGCAGAAGAGGTCTGTTACACCGCCCATCAGACTGTAACACAAGCAACTGGTTGGCCTTGCCGCTTTCAGCATAGGTGTTGTAACGGCGGGGAGAGAATCCTATAACCAAATACTCTAACATATGGGAAAAGCCATTTTGTTTTTCAAGTCTCAAAAGTTTCGATTCCATCATCAACAGTAAGAGAGCCAAGCAGTCGTCTTCCATTACCACTAAAAATTGTCTGAAATTGTCCGAAAATTTGTGCGATATCTTAAAATATATGGGCTACGTAAATCAGAAAGAGGGATGGTTATGGTTTCATGCCATCTATACTAATTTTCATGGATCAAAGTTGCGGTACGACAATTGCTTACTTGGGTATTCATTTCTCTTTTTGTTAACTCACGCTGGAAGTTTCCAGATGTAGACTTGGGTCTTGTTTGACTGTGACACGAAATGGCGGGATCGCGATGCGAAAACGCAACAGCGCAACTACGTGGTACGCATCAAAATAAAAATAAACTCTCGATTTCCTCCTCTCCTGAATCTGAACACTCATATTCTGCCTTCCTACGGTATCATGCCAAAAGGTTTTCAGGAAACGATATTCTTTCCAATATCTGTCGAAGACCCTGTTCTGGTTAGCCTATCCATATACACTTTGATCAATGCAAAGGAGATGACTGGAAACGGGTATAAGATCTAAATTCCCCTGTATTCATACAGTTAAAACTGTGTCTTCTCCACAAATCCGACATTTCGGAATTTGCATGACCTTTAATAAAAACTCAACGTTTATTGCTTTTGACTCATTGAGACCGACCTATGATTTCATCTATATGGTCCGATTACGGAGAATTCCACCAGAGCAAAGATTCCAAACTCTCTCAAGCGAAGGATCATCCTTGTATTCTCACCACTGCCGAAAGTCTAATTAGTCTGCACCGTGTGACGTCCTATATATATGTCCATTTACATGACTTGAAAACTAACGTTCAGTGTGTAAGTTGAGTTAAACAATCTAATTCAGGTGATTGGCGAGTGAGGTTGTGCAAAGTGGACACCTTCATGTCACAAGCCATTATAAAGAACACACATCTCTTGATATCATACTGGCCAGATAATCATGAAATGAAAACTTTTAACTTAATCGTCGATGTTTAGCCAAGCAGGTGCTCGTTCATTCCAGGGATACAACTAGAAAGGGACTATCGAAGTATAAAAATAGTGAATGTTTGAGTACCTTAAGATAAAGTACATGTTACCTTTCCGAGCGTGTTCGTGTTGTCACAGTATATATCGACTGTCATGTGTATGGATCAATAAAAACGCACCCCGTAGATAGAGACGAGTGAATATCTCAGTCATTACGTACGTATAGAAAGCTGTGATAATCGCTTGGTACAGTACAAACAAATAATTTCTCTCAGATTAAGAGGTGCTTTCCCCCTGTGACATCCATGAAACTCATTAAAAAGAAGGCGTTGACTGGCAGGTTGAGTTATTGATTTAATCTTCCGTACTGAAGGCGAGTTTGCATGCTTTGTACCAACATTGCAATATGATAGTAGTCTGGCCGTACACTCAAAACACAATAGCTCAATATTTCGATTTCCATTTCTACCTAAAGGTCATTCCACTGCTCTATGTTCAAGATGCAACAGTGGAGATTTTCCACGTAATTAAAGCTAACATTAAGTATTATTCATATGTCTAGGACATATTAACTCCTGAATTGATTGGAAAATAGATTAGCACAGCTGTAAAAGGAAAGAATACTCGCACCCTATATTTCAATGCAGCTAAAAAAAATTCCTGATTTGCAAATCTGTTAAGGCATATTTTCCTTAAGAGAAACATTTGAAAAGGGGTCATTGTTTTCTTTCACACCTGCTCGAAATTAACCGCGACGGAATCCTGAGCACAGCTTCTTAACCCGTTCGTCTATGTTGCAATCAGCGACGGTTTCAGGGAGATGAATACGTAATCGCTAACATTATTAGCATAAAGCGCACCAAAATGAACTATTGATACAGCCTACATGAATTCAGACAAGAATAATATGTATTGAAAGACAACTAAAAGGACATACAGGCGACATATCATCAAATAGAACACGCGATTGGCTGCCCATCGTCCTTGTGCTCAACAGTACTCTCCTCAAAAAAGACTTTTCTGGATTTAGGCTTGTGGATTCGACCAGTATGAGCCAGGTATCCACTCATTACAATTTAAGAAACAGAGCTATCGGATTCCGAATATCTATACTCAAAATCCTATATAAACGCGTTTTTCTGGCAGCATTCTGTTGCTATGGACACCAATTTGGTTGCCGAACAAGGCGCACAACTCTTTCTTGGGTATTAAATATTGAATCAACATACATGTCCTACACAGTCTTAAGATTTGGTTTTTGGCTGAGGTAAAGAGTAATTGCGTTACCGAAGTTGAGGATACCATTTTGGATGCACCTGTCACCTTTCATATAATGTGACTTTGAAACTACTGATCATGGACCTCTGGTCGCTGAACGGGGAGATGTTTTCTACATATTCATCATATTATCATCTGCCTGGCCTCAGTGGCAGCGGGCGGTGCAATGACACTTGTCTGGTAGCATGAGTTCCGGTTCGTCAATCCGGGAGCTGCAGTATCTCTGTAACCCAGAATATATTTTTAATCGATGATAATTGGTATATTTTCGACCTTAAGTTACCAAAATTATCATAAGTGTAAGCGTATTGGTCCTGTTTTGGAATAGTATAAGAATATTTGATCCATATAATCATATTTACACCAGTTATCTATAGTTGAGAAACCCGTACCATGTCACAAACATTTTGGGGAGAGATCATTAGAACTAACCGAATATAACGCTGTGGCCAACCTGCTGTGCACCTGTCACCCCCAAGACAGTATTGTCCAGGGGCTAATGTTGAAAAAGTAGATTGATCTGCAGACATTGGATTCATTCTGATGTACACCTTTCTGGTGATATCGTCAGTTAATATCAAGGCTGGCTGGGCTGACCAGTGTCCAGGGGAATAGAAACTGTGAGCACTCTCGTGTTCTGGCACATGTAGGCACCGTCGTGATATGACTGAACAAGGTTGAAAACGACGTTAAACCCTACCACTCACCTAATATTAAGGAGGAATAATAATAACAAAAAAGATAACGAAAACAATACACTTCAAGCCAGTCTGGCTTCGAACTCTTTTAAACCGCGCCCTATCGCATCAATTCATTTTTCGTAAAAATGAACAATGGTTGCCTCAAGGACGTACAACAACAAGAGATATATTTTCCAAATATGAAATATATAATTGAACTCACAACCATCATTTTCAAAAAGAAAAAAATGGTTCTCGTGCACAGAGAAACACAACCGAACGTTAATCACATGAAATCATTGGAACATTATAATCAAAGTTATTGCTCCCGCACAAACTATCACACATGTTCGCTTGGAGACAGATACTCGTCAACGAAATTTGTATGTCCCTAGGCGGATCATGGTTTCTTGTTGGCATCATGGAAAACTGGTAGCACTTTCTTGGATTTTGGTGCACAGTGACCTAAATATGAGGAACTTCGATTATGGGCGCGAAAAATGAATGTCAATTCTAACGCTTATATCTAACTGTCTAAACCGGACGATTTAGCAACCGATCTCCAACTGATTTACACGTGTTTACACATAAAACTTCACTTATTCGCGATGAGGAATTTGTTGAGAGCCTGTAGCCTCTCGCGGCACAATCCCAGTTACTCCCATCGGTGTATATTACCCTTGCGTCCCTTTGCAGATAATGATTTACCTCCTAGTAGGTTTTAACACATTACACAAGGGGGACACATTACCCTGGCTCATTTAGTAGGCTAAACGGAGGGTCAATATGTTGTGGAGTGAATGAACCCTTTTCACCTAGCAAATAAGCATCGTGTCTTACGGGAAATCACGCGAAGTAACTTTGCTGAATTTATTGAGAAGATACTAGATTAAATATTTCATGAAATGGTGTGAGCTAGTAGTCATTTTGTATTATCATAATTCGTGCAAAGTTCGTCTAACCTTACTTTGATGCAGCCGTAAGGCGCCACCGTTTATAGTCAAATCAATATTTTGATTGCCCGGATCAATTACATCTCATATATACCGATTAATAATTGTGCGGCTCAAACAGCTACCCAACAGTTAACATGCAAATCAATACTATTGAGTTTCTGCAAGAAACGGTATGGTACTAGTTTGCTGTAGAGTAAAGAATGTCAGCGCGAAGTTCGGTACACTGAGCAGTTGGTAATGTCTTTATCTAACGGTTTGTAAATTATCGCAATGACCATAGAGGTAACATATATCCTTTATTGCATTAAATGTTCAGGATTTTTGTCATATAATAATGTATGATATTTATTACGTTTCGCACCTTTGTTTGAATATTGGTGTTGAAAAGCAACTTCACAGTCAGTATACACCTGATTGAATAATCATTGATGTTGTTAGTCATTACTATCTTCATCAAACACCTATATTTTAATATTAATAATAAATATTGCCTCGTAATTTCAAAAGATCGGCCGATCAGTTACTAATGGAAATCACTAATACTTTATTGGTTATCTTGAATTATTAATATCATAGATCAACCAAGACGCCGATATCCATATTACTTTCAAAGGTCAAATGCATTCTCTCAAATCCATAACTTGCGACCGAGATTAAGAACGACAACATATTCATGAACTCGCTCAAAATGTCACGGTGTTATGACTATATATCGTTTGGAGTAAGTCAGCATTACGATAAACCCGTAAATGATGAACCTTTAATAAACAAAGTCATCGATTATGTCGCATAACCCTCTGCCTCTTTTTATGGGATAACTGTGGAATACCAGAATGACTGTCAAATCAGACAACGTTTACCACCACATCCATACCCCTATGTGTACTATGTTACTAACATAATTAATACGGATGACAGTGCTATTTTGGACGGGTACTATTGTGGACACTTCGTGCCATTACACTTTCAGCGTTCATGGATATGGACGATTTCACACATGGTTTAAGCTCATCAGTGTTCAAAGTTTCAGTCATCTAGACCATTTTTCTGTAAAGCAAATCGGCTTTCATCCCAAATGTAGCGAGGAATTCAATTTTCTGAGGGCACAAATGCACCAAATGTGTGTAAATACCTTGCATTTATCAAAGAGTTACTCTTCTTTATTTCTATGTATCCGTTTTGGTAATCAAATCAGCTTTTCTAGTAATTCCGAATGAATGAGAACGTTTTGAACATCAGAGTTATTGCCTAGATCAAGAATACGTGTAGGTCGCCATTATAACAAGCCTGAGAGCCGTGAGTCCATGAAAATCCTTGAAATATCACCTGACATTATTCCTGCGACGCAGTTGTGCTCCAGGCAGTGTAGCTAATAACATGGAGACCAATTGTAAACTATTGTGCTGATGACTTTTGACAGATCTGTGGACCTTTCTTTACGCTCCAAGACGATTATGAGGATCGTGATATATGAATGTCGAATTGATATACAGGTTGACATGTGGCATGGTGCATATGATTTCACGAGCTCTCTTTTTGAGGCAGGAATATCAGGCCACATCACCCGATAGGGTCAGAAGAAACGCTGCTAATGCTGCCGTTGTTGTTGCTTAATGCTTTACCTTATGGGATAAAGCCCTGATGACAACGGGGTTTTTGTCGCAGTGCCATCTACATAAAAACGGTATGACACATCAAACGTCACAGTCATTCCAACATGTCGCAGATCATGAAGTGTTAAAGTGTGAACGATAAATCGGTATTTACTCAGCTGTAGAATTTTGCTAATTTTTTCTACCGGTGTTTTTGGAATCTGATGGCATAATTCGGTCATGCCGAGCCCGAGTATACGCAGAGTTTACTATTCCTTTAACTTTATAAAACATATGCCAATGAAATAAACAGTATGTGAATAATTAATCCGATCAATTGGCGCTGCAGTTATTAAAAAACTAACTCAATTTGGTTCCGAAGTGTCCAAAATAGCACCCTCACTGGTCCAACCGACATGCTAATTCTGTTGATCTCTCAATGCTCTGAACTCGCAAACGAATGCACCAATGAACATATCGAAAATATGTCAAAGATCCGATTTGAGTATCAGATATTTGATGCCAAGCGTCATCCCAAAAGGTCCATTATCTTGAAAATTAAACGCGACCCCCCCAATAGCGCTGTGACCCGTAGATGAAACCAGGTTCGTGTTAGCTTCGTCCACTTAATTTTCAATTTCTCTCGTCACATTTTACCGTAAATTTTCAATTTTCGTTTCTTGACTTTGTAATCTCAAAATAAAAAATTCCAACTTCACCCTTTAGAAGTTGTCCGCCAGCTAAAGTAGGTCAAGTCCTCTTCACCAGGGCCGACACGATATGCACGTGGCTCAAGAATCCTTATATCGTGTGTGTATGTGTCTGTGTACATGCGTGTGTGTGTAGGTGTGTGTGGGTATGCATGTGTGGGTGTGTATGTGTGTGGGTGTGCGTGTATGTGCGTGCGTGTGTGTGTATGTACACATAGACTCATACACACACGCGCGTAAACATACTTGCAAGCACACACACACACACAGATTCTGATGAAATCTGATATTTAGTCACGTTTAACTTAGCATATTGAATCAGCTGTCGAATCCTGTATTGATGCAGCCATGACACAAGATAATTCGCCTACCCTTGTCAACGATAGCCATTCATCATATCTCCTTCACAGGATCCCACCTACCCTGCCCGGTCACATTGCTCCAGTGCTAGTGCTAATGTACCTAGAGTTGCCGGTGATTCTCTTGATCATTCAACCCTTGCTGAACTTGTCACGGCTAATATACAAGCATGACGGCTGATGATGACTGCATGCAGTCCAGCAATGTGCATTTCTGAAAATGTCATACGCAAATCACCGTCTCCCACAGTGGCTTCTCCAGTTCATTCTACTGTTTTCGATAAATTGAAAGATAAATTAAGATATGGTCTAATGAATTCATTTAATTCGAATTAATGTTAAGGCATTAATGTCATTAATGGTGACCCCTCTTTGGCCGGGTTACCCAAAGCACGCTATTCTAAGAAGTATTCGACCAAGAATAATTTGTAGACTTGTCGGAATCATTTCTCTGCCGCCCCATCCACTTGATGGCGAAAGTTATAGCAGGGAAATATCTCAAAGCCGAATTACGTAGAGCCAGTCTCATACAGAGCTGTATGCTGAGTCCATCGTAGCCAAATCCAACATGAGCAACAAGTCATTGAAACCTCCCCAGCATGCCTAATCTACCACATCCCTACATTTAGCAAAAGAGGTCTGTTATACCTACCATGGGACTTTAACATTAGAAGCTGGTTGATCTTGCCGCTTTCAGTATATGTGTTGTGTAACTGCGGGGAGAGAATCATATAACCAAATACCCCAAAGTATAGGACAAACCAGTTTGTCTTTCAAAAGTTTTAATTGAACCCTCAACCTATAACAGGGGCAAGCAGTATTATAGCATCGCCACTAAAAGTTTACCGACTGCAATTGTAGTGTCAGCACTACAAAAACCGATGATTATCAATTTCTTCTTACATAGTTTGGAACGGATTTGACATGGAAAAACAACCCAGTACCGTCAATCTAAACAAATCTGCCGTATGTTCTGGCTATACCAGACATGCTGCATCATCTCTCATAGCCTAGTTTCACATCTGTTCCATCTATTGGATGATTTTCTGATCCTGGCGTTTTCAAAGAACAGCTGTTCCATCTATTAAAAGAAATGTTTAGATCTATATGTGTTGACATAGGAATTCCTGTTGCAATGGCAAACACGTTTTGGTCTGAACAAATGTTCATATGATATGGAATCGACACAGTCCACAGGGAGATCCGTCTCCTTCTTGGCAACCTGAATGAATGTCTTTCGTGGATTGATCTGTTCCAGTTACGACAAAATATCACCCCGAGGGAATTACAATCGTTCATCGGTTATCGGTGTAGTAGTAGTCTATGTTATAGAGCATTTCTTTTTCAAGAGATTGAACTCATCATTGGGGATTCAAACCATACCATCACATTACATCTCAATAATTCAGCTAAATATGATATTGCGGATAAACGTTTTGCCTGATTTTAATGGTCGATCATTATTGACAGTACAGATATGCGTTTGTTTACGAATGATTCAGCAAATATTGGTTATGGAGGAGTATTAGATTCTTACTGCTTTATGGCATTATGCCATGGGATGATCGGTCATTCCCTCATGTAAGAAGTCACGAGAGAGCTGGTACATGCAGCACATGGAGATGGCAAGCCATGCAGTGGACTTCAGATCAATATTGCAATTATAGTATATTTTTGCTCATAATACACAAGGCATTCTCTCCGTCGATGACACCATGGAGCATACTATAGAGTAGGCTCCATGATGAGACTATACATGTACAGTACAAGACCCAGTCAGTGAAAATGCAGGGCTTTTCAGATCCTAATTTCTCTTTTCCTCAGCGTAACTGCGTAATTCCAGCTATAACCCTCTTTTTTCTGACGGCGTAACTGCATAATTTGAGGTGTAGACCTCTCTTGCATTCGAACAGCGTAACTGCGTAACTTCAACGACGAGCCATTTATTTTTGCTCTGCTTAGCTTTATAATACATTTTGTTATGCTCAGCATAACTGTGTAACTCGGGCAATAGTCCTTTTTCCCGAGAGCGTAAATGCATAATTCAGGGGAATTTCAGTGCTAAATTCTTTCTCCAATTTTCTCTGCGTAACAGCATAACTTCATTAGAGGCTTTCTCTTGTTATCAGCGTAACTGCATAAGTCCACACTGTAAAAATTGGTGACATGTTTAACGTCTCAAAATGAAACATGATTTTGTCCCAACTTTTGGGACATGTGAGTACGTGTATGTTTCATATTAAAACGGCTTCATGTTTCAAATTGAAACACTTGTGCTTTTCACATGAGTTAATGATGTCTCAATATGAGACATGTCTTCAATAAGCACATGTTCGTTTGAAACATGTAACGTTCTACATTTTGAAACGTGTTATGTACACACGTCTCAAGCTGAAACATGTTAGAGCCGACTACATGTTTCAAAATGAAACGTCTAAGCCCAAACATGACTTTGTCCCAACTTTTGAGACATGTCACAAGTGAAACGGATCTGTGCATGTCTCAAACTTGGAAGTGTTTCAAAACAGTCTACATCCCATTACGTGTTTCAGAGACTGTAAGACTGGCATGTGCATGATACCGGTATTGAAACGAAAACATTCATCAAAAATCAACATACATCAAGTTGTATTCTCTTATATTCGTTGGAAGTCAAACTCAGGAACATGTATTGTATGAACAAGCAATAACCATATACAGAAACACATAAAACAGACTGCTCTTCAGGTTAACTCAAACCTAATAATGATTTCAAACAGATGCATGATTGGTACATCAGAATCCCTGATGTGAACCCCGTTACCATAGAGTGAAAATTGTTCATATAACAATAATGTGCTCAAGGTTTGATTCATTTATATCACGGATTCACACTTAAAAGTTAAAGATAATTTACTCAAGTCTCAACTTGCCATATTGGTCCGTTGACACGACATTGTCTGATCTGTGATAAAGTATTATCCCATATTGTATTCCATGTCTAATCCGGCACACTGGAAACATTTCTGAACATGGGTACTGTATTACTTAGGCCTACAAATATGGAATTACTGAATGATACTGCCTTTGTTATTTTTCCTGACATGCTACTCGCGATTAACTATTTCTGTTTCCGGGTGGCTATAATTTCATTCCATTTTGGGGTATGGAATACGGATCGCAGATGATTATTAAAATCAGGGCTGGAGGGCTGGATTCGTCTCGAGTTTTGCAACAGTGATCACATTGTGGGATGAAGTAGAAACATTGTTGACACTGAAGACTATTCAATATTCCAATACGTATGAAAAATAATGTCCATTCTGTCTCCTTCTGATTTATATATGCCACTAAGGCCGAATCCCGTCCAACGCTGTAATGACGTACGCAATCGTATTGACTCTGTTCAAAAAAATCTCCTGGTGCGCTACACATTCACAATTCAAAATACTGAATGTACCTTTGATCACACGGAGAACACAGTTGTTATTTCTTTCAGTGCTGCTCACATTAGTGCCCCATAAGTGTTACTTTTATTCTGGCAACATTGCTATGTATTTTGTTGGTGTGCCGTAATATGACCATATGTTTTGAGCGAATACTCTTAAATTCAAAATGTCGGCCATGTAGGGTTCCAGTGAAGAGTCAAAATTTGGGCTGGGAAAATCTTACAAAAAAAATCGATAAAAAATTCATATTTGGAATATGACGTAACTGTGAAGTCTTCAAAGCGGGTATCTTGCAAAAAAAAAATCACACTTTTTAGTTAAGCTGATGTTGTCAGAAGTTTCAGACCTCTATCTCAATGAGCAAAGATATATTTGGAAGGAGAGGGGTAGAGTGAAATGGCGCCTGGGCAGGCCTCAAATACCCTAGGCCTGGTTGAGATAAATTGTTATGCAAATAATTCAATTAAAATGCTCAGTCGATTAATCCATAATTTCGACATATATCTTCCGGGTCGCTAAAGACCAGAAATAAATATCTGAAAGCCAGTGGTAATCATATCTTTGTTTGCAAATTGCTAGAGCTCTCTGTTGAAGTGTGTGAAGATGATCTGGTATGTAATTCCATGCATCAGACAGCACTATCCCTTTTGTACTCTTGACACATGTCGTCATGCAACTCGGTTGCACGTGTTTCAGCGTTGATGTTTCAAGCAGCTTTTCGGACCGTTATAGTGAGACGCCAGCGCGATTGAAACATGTCACAACTCTCAAATAGTTGCATCGTTACGTCTATGAGACATGTTTTTGTGGAAAAATAGGGTGAAACATGTAGCATTATGAAGCATCTAACATGTTACCATCTCAAAATGAAACGTTAAACATGTTTCCACTTTTTACAGTGCAGGGATAAATCAATTCCTCTTTTTCTGACAGCGTAACTGAGTAACTCCAGATATAGATCTGAGTGACTTTGTCAGACCCTTTCTCTTTTGCTCAGCGTAACTGCGTAATTTCGGATCTAGAACTCTTTATATCCGGAGAGCGTAACTGCGTAATTTTAGGTGTACCATACTAATCTCTTTCCGACAGTGTAACTGTGTAAATTCGGTGATGGATTATTTCCTCAACGTAGCTGCGTAACTTTGTCAAACCTTTTCTCTTTTTCTCAGCGTAGCTGCGTAACTCCAGTGATGGACCAATTCATTTTACTGACAGAGTAACTAGGTAACTTCAACAGACCCTTCCTCTTTTGCCCAACGTACCTGCGTAACTTGGCTCTGGACCTCTCATTTACTGAGAGCGGAACTGCGTAGCTTTAGATGTACCGTAGACATCTCTTTGTGACCGCTTAACTGTGTAAATTTGGGGATGGATTATTTATTTTCACAACGTAGATGCGTAACTTCGTCAAAGCCTTTCTCTTTTGCTCAGCGTAACTGCGTAATTCCAGCTATAACTCTCTCTTTTTCTGACAGCGCAACTGCGTAAGTTCAGCTGTGAACCTCTTTTGCATGCGGACAGCGTAACTGCGTAACTTCATCACTGGACCATTCATTATTGCTCTGTGTAACTTTATTGGACCCATTCTGTTTTGCTCATCATAAATAGCATAACATAATTAGAGGCTGTCCCTTTTTGTCAGCGTAAGTGCGTAAGTCCTGAGAGAAATTATGGCTCTTTTTCTAACAGCGTAACTGCAGGTATAGACCTCTCTTTATGACAGCGCAACTGCGTAACTTTGTCAATGGACCACTTCTTTTTGCTCAGCGTAACTTCGTCAAACCCTTTCTCTTCTGCTTAGCGTAACTGCGTAACTTCAGCTCTAGACTTCTCTTTTCCTGAGAGTATAACTGTGTAACTTCAGGTGTACCAAAGACATCTCTTTCTGACAGCATAAGCGCGTAAGTCCAGGGATAAATCAATTCTTCTTTTTCTGACAGCGTAACTGCGTAACTCCAGATATAGATCTCTCTTTATGACAGCGTAACTGCGTAACCTCGTCGAAGGACCATTTCCTTTTTGCTCAGTGTAACTCCGTAACCTTGTCAGATCCTTTCTCTTTTGCTCAGTAACTGCGTAATTTTGGATCTAGAACTCTCTTTTCCTGAGAGCATAACTGCGAAACTTTAGGTGCACCATAGACATCTGTTTCTGACCGCATAACTGTGTAAATTCAGCGATGGATTATTTCCTCAACGTAGATGCGTAACTTTACTCAGCATAACTGTGTAACTTTGCATTGGCAGACCCTTTCTCGTTTGCTTAGCATAACTGCGTGACTCTGGCAATAAACCTCTTTTCCTGAGAGCGTAACTGCGTAACTTTGTGAGGCCATTCTCTTTTGCTCAGCGTAACTGCGTAACTCTGGCTATAGCCCTCTTTTTCTGACAGCGCAACTGCGTAACTCCAGCTATAGACTTCTCTTTCGGACAGCGTAACTGCGTAACTTCGGTGCTGGACCATTTATTTTTGCTCAGCGTAACTGCGTAACTTCGTCATACCCTTTCTCGTTTGCTTAGCGTAACTCTGGCTGCAAACCTCTTTTCCTGAGGATGTAACTGCATAACTTCGTCAGACCGTTTCTTTATTGCTTAACTTCAGCTGTAGACAACACTTTTCCTACCAGCATAACTTTTGACTATGGATCATTCCACTTTGTTGAGCATAATTGAGTAACTCGATGCATAACTCGGGAAATGATATGGTAAGAATTTTTACATTCTGTATCTGTTAAACCGAGAAATGCTATGAGTCGGTGGGTTATGTAGAGAGATTGAACGAACATTTAATCTGTGAAACACTTCATCTATCTGTTAAACCTAGAAATACTAGAGGCAGTGAATAATGCTAAAATATAGAGCAATGTGTATGTTAAACCAAGAAATGCTATTTATTGACCAATGTATGACTGATTGACAGTACATGTGCATGTAATCAGCATCATCTGTTTAACATAGAAATGCTATCTACAACTGAAACAATATTTCCTTCAGTAAAAACCACTTCTTTTTGTTAGACCCTTTCCTTTTTTCTCAGCATAACTTCGTAAGACCCTTTCGCTTTTTCTCAGCATAACTGCGTAACATCATTCGATGCACCAAGTATGATTTCTTTCCCTGCATAACTCCGGCAATTTACACTTTCTGTTTTACATTTACCCTGCATAATTGTGTAACTCCAGTAACTCCAGCGATAGATATGTTCGCAGTTACGCTGAGGAAAACGGAAATGGTCTGATTAAGTTACGCAGTTATATCGTCAGGAAATGAGCGGTCTATAACAGGAGTTACGCAGTTACGATGAGAAAAGGGGAAAGGGTCTGACGAAGTTACGCAGTTATGCTGAGCTAACAGAAATGGTCGATGACGGCCTGAAGTTATGCAGGTACGCAGTTGTCAGAGAGGTATATAGCTGGAGTTACGCAGTTACGCTGAGAGAAAGAGAAAGGGACTGACCAAGTTACGCTGAGCAAAAAGAAATGATCCATCACTCGAGTTAAGTTACGCAGTTACACTGTCAGTAAACATGATAAAAGAGAGGGATATAACTGAACACGTTATGCTGTTACACTGAGAGAAAGGGACTGACAAGTTACGCTGAGCAAAAGAAATGATCCATCACTGGAATTAACAGGGTCTGTTGCGCAACAAGTTACGCATTTACGCTTCAGTAAACATGGTAAAAGAGAGGGATATAACTGAAGCTGAAAGAAAGAGAAAGGGACTGACCAAGTTATGCAGTTACGCTGCACAGCCAGAAAAACGGTGTTGGCCCAACACCATTTCTTAGTGTTGAGGCCAGTTCAACACCAATAAGTGGTGTTGAGAAACGGTGTTGACATAATTCAACACCAAAATGTGGTGTTGAGGCCAGTTCAACACCAAAAAACGGTGTTGAGAAAATGGTGTTGACCCAATCCAACACTGAAAAATGGTGTCGAGACCAGTTCAACACCAAAAAACGGTGTTGAAAGAATGGTGTTGAAAATCTAACACTGAAAAATGGTGTTGAGACCAGTTCAACACCAAAAAAAACAGTGTTAAGAAAGGGGGGTGTTTCGACACCATGAGCAAAAAGAAATGATTCCTCACTGGAGTTAAGAGGGTCTGTCGAAGTTACGAGCAAATATAAATGGTCCAGGGCCGAAATTACGCAGTTACGCTGTCCAAAAGAGAGGTCTATAGCTCTGGAGTTACGCAGTTACGCTTTCAGAAAAAGAGAGGGGTAGAGCTCGAGTTACGCAGTTACTCTGAGCAAAAATGAATGGTCCAGGGCCGAAGTCACGCAGTTACGCTGTCTGAAGTAGAGGTCTATAGCTGGAGTTGCACATTTACGCTGTCAGAAAAAGAGAGGGATAGAGCTGGAGTTACGCAGTTGCGCTGAGCAAATAGAAATGGTCCAGGGCCGAAGTTACGCAGCTACGCTGTACGAAAGAGAGATCTATAGCTCTGGACTTACGCAGTTACGCAGTCAGAAAAAGAGAGGGGTAGAGCTTGAGTTACACAGTTACGCTGAGCAAACATAAATGGTCCAGGGCCGAAGTTACGCAGTTACGCTGTCCATAAAAGAGAGGGCTATAATTGGAGATACGCAATTACGCTGAGTTATGCTGGATTCACTGACTTTCTTCAGATTCTTACCCTCAGTCCTAATCAGGCTGGTATGCATTATTAAGCTTCTCTCGTGATTTCTTATATGAGGGATGAACCGGATGATCATTGGAGACACAAAGACATAACATTGCATTAAATTTATCCCGGTATTCTAGTGTAATAGACGACGAGAAACCCGACCTGGATTTGGTCTCTCAACTCATGGTGAACAATTAACCAATAAACTTATGCATCCTTATCCACTGAGTGAAAAGTTCACTCAAAAACGAGTAGACATTCATCCCACTCAAGTTTAGTGAAATGCGCTCTAGTTCGAGTGCAATTCACTCAAGTCTGAGTGAAATTCACTCAAGCCTGAGCGGTACGATACGGTTATTGCTTACGGCAGTAGAGGGTGTTCATTTCTAGAGTTTCAATGTTTTGTTTTCTTAAATTCAAATATTTTTTTATCAGACTAAGAGGAAATGATCCATGAAAATATGGGTGTCACACTACTCGTCAAAAAAATATGGCAGCCAAATGCATTTATACCACTCAAAAGCCATAACACTGAATACATAGAGAGATTTTAACTTTTTCTTGCTTGATATTCAATAAATCAAACTTTTCGAAGTCAAATTTTCCCCATTTTTGCTGTATAACACAATATATATAGGTCTTCTTGAACATGTAATGAAAAGACAGAGAGACACTATGATTTCTCAGAAATATTAGCGATATAACAGATAAACTGAGCCTTTGGAGGCTCATTTCTTAGCCATTTACAAGTTTAACCCGATTTATTTACCCTGGTTATGGAGCGAAGATGCATTAATGGACTCGCAAACTAATGGTTTTGATGGTAATAACATATTGAAGAATATAAAGAAATAAAGCACCACCAGTATGTAGTATACACCGGGTATATATGGGTAAACACTGTATTAATATAATGGAATAGGCTTGAGAAAACAATTTGTTCTTTCGTCCGACTCAAAATTTTAGAAGAAAAATAAATCTTGACTGTTTGGATGGTGATATTTTTTTAATTCACAATTCTGTCAACAAGGCAACATCACGTCTCATTCACGGTTCCTTATGTTTTCAACGTGACCATTTCAAGTCGAGGCACGTGATACACAATGATGAATAATACACAACGTGGTTGGTTAAAAAACATACCATGTATTACTTTCGTAAGCAAAACAATTTAACATTTGATTCACCTTCGGCTGCACACCAACGCATCAACTGCGTAGAGGAAACAGGATATGGGGTAATATAGGTGGTTCTTAATTCACTGTGGACATCGAAAGGAACATAAGCATACCGACAGCTGATGGTGGATATGGCTTTCAGGTATCATGCATCCTTAGCAACATCCAAATAGGAATTGAAATATACTTCTAAGAAAACAAAGGAAGTTGCGTTTGCTATATTTGGATTGAAGTCCAATATTTCTTAATTAACGATGCCTCGCGTGGCCATTGACACGACACCCGATAATGGTTGTAAAAGCTAATAGCACCGAGTCAAAGTTTTTTGCAGCGAGGTAACGGCTTGGGAGCACAGTGCCCTGGCTATGATAGTTGGATTTGGTGCGGCTATACTCGCCTGAATATCCCGCTGAGTGTAAGTCAAAACGAAGATCGTTGTCGTTTTCTTCGCATGTAGTACTTCAAAATGTTATCAGAGGTCAATCACACAGGGATATGAACATGTGATATTGATCTTATATTACCCCGTGAAATTTACTTTGCCATTTTTCTCCGATTGAAAATACGTCCAAGTGTTGAATGTCCCAAGATTAAGAGTAAGCAAAAAAAATCGACCATAGAGGGCCATGTCCCCCGCTAGCAGCACCAGTTATGGTGGATTACATCCACCATAACTGGCGCTGCTGCTGCGGGCGCCATGGCCCTCTATGGTCGACTTTTTTTGGTCGATGATATCTCATATCATTGATGAAGAGTATGATTTGAATATGGAGATATTGCTGACGAGCTTAACATAATCTGATACAGCGGATGGCACCCATATTGGATTATGCACATCAATAAAACATAATACCAACTGTCCTTTCACCAATGTCCATGCACTCCCCAAGTTTGAAGTAGATTGGTTGAATCGTTCTAGAGTTATTGTCCAGACAATATCTAAATGCTGAAAATCTAAGATGACTGATGGTGGCCATCTTGGATTACACAGGTAACTGAAAAAGCAATGACAACTGTTCTCTCACCATGTCAAGCCAAACTGCAAGTTTGAAGTCGATCAGTTGAATTATTCTAGAGTTGCTGTCCAGACAAGATGCAACTGCTAAAAATGCAACATAATCCAATATCGCTCGTAGATGGCAGCCAAATTGGATTATGCTCGTTCATGAAACACAATCCTAACCGGGATCTTACCAAGGTCAAGGGACTCCCCAAGTTTGAAGTAGATCCGTTGAATCGTACTCCAGCTATTGTCCGAACAAGATCAAACTGCTTAAAATCCAATGAAATCCAGTATGGCTGATGGTGGCCATATTGGATTAAGCACATCCTTGAAAAACGATCCTAATCCTCCTCTCAACAATGTCAAGGCACTCCCCAGATATGAAGTAGATCGATTGAATCGTTCGAGTTATTGTCCGGACAAGATCCCACTGCTTACAATCCAATATGACTGACAGCGGCCATATTGGATTACGCACATTGCTGAAAAACAATTCCAACCGTCCTCTCACCAATGTCAAGACACAACCCAAGTTTGAAGTAGATCAGTTGAATCGTACTCCAGTTATTGTTCGGACAAGATCAAACTGCTTAAAATCCAATGAAATCCAGTATGGCTGATGGTGGCCATATTGGATTAAGCACGTCCTTGAAAAACAATCCTAATCCTCCTCTCAACAATGTCAAGTCTCTCCCCACATATGAAGTAGATCGGTTGAATCATTCTCGAGTTATTGTCCGGACAAGATCCAACTGCTTATAATCCAATATGGCTGATGGCGGCCATATTAGATTACGCACATTGCTGAAAAACAATTCCAACCGTCCTCTCACCAATGTCAAGTCACACCCCAAGTTTGAAGTTGATCGGTTAAATCGTTCACGAGTTATTGTCCGGACAAGAAAATCTAAGATCCAACTGCTTATAATCCAATATGGCCGACGGCGGCCATATTAGATTACGCACATTGCTGAAAAACAATCCCAACCGTCCTCTCACCAATGTCAAGGCACACCCCAAGTTTGAAGTTGATCGGTTAAATCGTCACGAGTTATTGTCCGGACAAGAAAATCTAAGATCCAACTGCTTATAATCCAAAATGGCTGACGGCGGCCATATTGGATAACGCACATTGCTGAAAAACAATCCCAACCGTCCTCTCACCAATGTCAAGGCACACCCCAAGCTTGAAGTTGATCGGTTAAATCGTTCACGAGTTATTGTCCGGACAAGAAAAGTTAACATCCAACTGCTTATAATCCAATATGGCTGACGGCGGCCATATTAGATTACCCACATTGCTGAAAAACAATCACAACCGTCCTCTCACCAACGTCAAGGCACACCCCAAGTTTAAAGTTGATCGGTTGAATCGTTCACAAGTTATTGTCCGGACAAGAAAATCTAAGATCCAACTGCTTATAATCCAAAATGGCTGACGGCGGCCATATTGGATAACGCACATTGCTGAAAAACAATCCCAACCGTCCCCTCGCCAATGTCAAGGCACACCCCAAATTTGAAGTTGATCGGTTAAATCGTTCACGAGTTATTGTCCGGACAAGAAAATCTAACATCCAACTGCTTATAATCCAAAATGGCTGACGGTGGCCATATTGGATTACGCACATTGCTGAAAAACAATCCCAACCGTCCTCTCGACAATGTCAAGGCACACCCCAAGTTTGAAGTTGATCGGTTAAATCGTTCACGAGTTATTGTCCGGGCAAGAAAATCTTACGGAATTACGGAATTACGGAACTGCGGAATTACGGAATTACGGACACCGGTGTTTCTAAGCCCCCCTACTAAGTAGCGGGGGACAACAAGGCCACACAAATTGTAAAAAAAACACACAATAACTTACCACGCTCAACGACGGAAAAAAATACGGCTATATTTCTTTATAATAAGAGTCTAGTCTTTGCAATAGAACCCTATTCAAAATAAGGTGTCGGTGGTACTTTTGCATTACCATTGAACCACTCCGGTGTACCAAGACATATGAACCCACCATTGAAATGACGAGCAGGTATTCAACGAACATTCAAACAAATACCAACTAAAGTATCCAAGAAGCGTTCAATAATTCTGTATTTTGTTCACTGGAACATTGTTATTTTTAACCTCCCATGGGTTTCGCGTGAACAGTCACTAGATATATGAGCGCTCGGGAAGCCCCAGTTCCTTTATGACCTGTGGAGGTATCCGATAGCAAGCAGCGAACTGGTCTTTCAACTGTTATTCTCATGAAAGCTCCATTCAGATGTGACGTGATTTTATCTATCCGAATCAATATCAGTATATCGGATTTATTTTACAATATTATATTTATTTTATTTTAGATGTGGCATCTTGAACTTGGACATGCCGACATGACTTGGACATGTCAACAACCATGGCATACAGATATGAATTTTCAGTAAATACATCATAAATATGCATGAGGCCGCGGGTGGGCAACTGTTAAACTCCGAACAGCGCATGTCAGCTGACCGACTTCCATCGTTAACACGCTCTCAGCACTGAGATTACTCCACAATATAAGCCTTCCTTATATCCGCTAATAACCTTTGTTTCGTCAACAATTTATTAAAAAAAATATTTAGTCAATAGTTTACACCGTTAAAGTGGAACGAATTTTGATTTCCTCGATGTTCTCAACTAATCTATTCGCGCTGGGAGCTGCATTAGTGTGTTATCTGAAAATTTGAGTTATTTGACACTATGCTGGAGCAGTCGATTGCGATCAGGGGTCGAATGGTCCCTGTGATGAGGTTGGTCAAATGTATGCCTGTAAACCCTGTGTTTAGGAGCATCACATATGCGGAACTGACATCACAGTGGGACCCAATATGCGGAAGTGACATCATATTGGAACCTGTCCTAAAAACTTTGGTTATCTCAAAGCTAAATTATCTATTCCTTGCTATACCAAATCCTCCCAACTCCACGTTAGATGAACTGAATAACCTATTCTATCGATTTATTTGGCAATCCACTGTTGACAAAATCAAAAGAGATCAAATGATACAAAACTACGAGAATGGTGGACTAAAAATGATAGACATTCACAGTTTCATGCATGCGCTGAAATCTATATGGATTCGAAAACTATATTATGGGCAGTACTGTTGGAAATCTTTGTTGACCCTGTCTCTTCGCGAAATTCTGTGCCTTGGCGATTTTGGAAATTACTTTACGCAAACCCTGATCAGTGAATGTAAAAATGCATTTTGGATTGATGTGTTGGGTGCATGGAATAAGGTTGTACGCCATAATACGCCAAAACATATCAACGAACTAATCAATGTCAGTATTTGGAGAAATGACAATATCACCGTCAACAACAGACCTGTTTTCATTCGGCACTGGTATGAAGCTGGCGTTAAATATGTAAAAGATTTGATAAATTCAAATGACCCGAATATGTCTTACTACTCCATAGAAGACTTCATCAAAAATTACAGAATCAAAACAAATTTCCTCGAATATTTCAGCATTATTTCGGCAACTGAATCATTGCAAAGCCTGTACGATCAAAATCGCAAAATAAGTGGGAGAAAAACCTGACTCTAACAGACATTAAATGGGACGAGGTATATATACTCCCTTTTAAAACTACATGCTATTCAACCCTGTCATACTTACAATTCAAAATCAATAATAGAATTCTAGTTACAAACAGTTTCTTAAGATTAATTAACCTTCGAGACGATGACTCTTGCTCATTTTGTGATGAAGAACCAGAAACGATTGAACATATACTATGGAACTGTGATATAGTGCGCATTCTCTGGAGAAACATCGAGACATGGTTGAGAAATAAAACTCACTTACCAATTACCTTCACGGCAATAAACGTTTACTTTGGCGAAACAACAAAATCTTGCTACTCAAAAATACTCAATCTTATAATTCTGGTCACGAAACAATACATTTACAAATCAAAATTCAAAAATCGATCAGTTTCAATCTTGGCTATTCAAAATATTATCAAACAGAGATACCAAATCGAGAAATTTATCTCAATAAAAAAGTCACGTCTTGACGAATTTAATAAAACATGGGAACCATGGCTCAATGCTATTTCCGGCGATTGAATACATACGCACACATGTGCAAGCTATTTTCACTTATTTACTTTATTATAAGTATTTGGGTATTCATAGCCTATTTGGTTGAAGTTTACTCTCGCGGAGAAGAACACGTCTCACAAACTCCGATATACCTCTGTGATCGACAGGGGAGAGAGAGGGGGTGCCGCCAGCACATATGCATGTATATATGTGTATGTGTATATGTATATATATACTTCGATATATATATATGTATGTGTATGTGTATGTATATATATGTGTATGTATAAATATGTGAATGTATATGTGTGTGTACACATGTTTATGTATGTGTGCTATATGTGGAGAAAAACACTACACATAATGCAGACTACGAGCTAAAATTGTATACTGCATGTGTATATGTGTGTATGTGCATATGGGTATTTGTATACGTATGGATATAGTTAAATATGTATATGTATGTCTATAACCTTGTACAGACTAAATGTATGCAGAGTGTTGTGGAATCACAAATGGATACAGTGTGTAAGAGTATGTGCTTGTGGGAGTGATTGTAGGATGACAATAATATAAAAAAATGCAACCAACTTAATCCTGAAGATGTCATATATGTAAATATCAAAAATGGCAATAAAACATTTTGAAAAAAAAAAAAAAAAAAAAAAATCATATTGGAACCGTATATGCAGAAGCGACATAATTCATTGGGCTTGAAGTTAAAGAATCTATATTACAGTTTACGCCTCAAGTGTAGCAGTTTCGTCGTAGATCAAACTGAATCTGCCCTCGGTAGATATTTCTAGTCCATAGTGTTATTCCGATTCATACATAAACCGGCGTCATAATAAAATATATCTTCATGGCATAACAGGGTTATAGCGGAGATAACTTGTGGCAATTTTTGAATCATAAAGATGGCTACAGGCCACGGGTCATCAAAACCGGCACCAGAAGGCACTCTGTGGCTTCCGTCAAACAGGCTAATGTATCCTGTGTAGGAGGAGAGATCTACTTGTCTCTTCCTCTTCCAAAAATACCCGAGGCGTATTTCGTAGGTAATACTGAGCAATGATGGAAACAAGTGACAAAAACAATATATATAACATCGAATCTTACGTGCCGAGTTACGAGACATCCATCCTGGCGCCAGGCAGCGCATCTGCCACCCGAATGACTAAACCCTGACTGAATTGGTTGCTGGGGCGAGACGCATTTTGCCGGAACTGCCTAACCTTAAAATCATGGCCGACTATTCCAGATAAATCGCCCAATGTCGGTGATTTTGGAGAGCGGCTAAAACTCGGATTAAACATCGAGTGTCGACAAGCCGAGTGTGCAGAAGGATTACTGGGTGTCTTAGAGAAAAGAGGGTGTAGTTTTTGGAAAGGAAAACGCTTTATTTATGCTCGTTTGGTGAAAAATCTCGAACCCGCCTCCTGTTTCGTCCTAAATACAATAATGACGGCAAGCAGCCCATGTCTCATTGCCACAGTTTGTAACCTCGTCCAAGTTAAAATTGAAATAAACAAAGAGGACAATTTTCTTTAAAAAACAATCTAAATGTATGAATGTATGTGATGCAATCGCCAATTCCAAACTGCAATGATTTCCTGACTATATGTTTACTCTTAGGTACCTCAAACTAGACCGTTTGAATATTGTTGTACAGTGATGTCAGCCTCGACGACTTGATATTCATTGTTTCTGCGATCATAACCACAAAGGCGATCCTTGATTCAGGATTACTGAAGAATGTCTGATTAAAATCTCGGTATGCTCAAGTGCTATACTTCTTCTCGGCGAAGGTCAGTTGCAAAATTATACATCACTGAAGCTTGATGCGTTATCAATTCAAAGTGTTTGCCAGGACACGACCTTTATTAATTAATTCGCCGTTGACAAGCATAATTCCCGGATTCAACCATCGGGCTTTCAGTTTTGGCTGAACTACACAATCCTCTGACGACACGTTAAGTAATTAATTCACCAGCTTCATTCCCTACAAACTAACATAATTCAGTCTCCGTTAAAGCTGAAATAAGATGCATTCCTTGTTTCAATCAATTTCTGACATTTTTTGTCGAAGGCTTCGTTCATATCGTTTCATGATCCAGACTTTTTGAATAATTGTCACATTTGCTCATTTCCTCTCGTTGCTCTCCATGAGAGCCCACTTATGCATGCTCTTTGAAAGCTCACACGTTCGATCTGTGTGCACTGATGCGCGTAACGATCGACGAGCTGACAAATAGACTAATGTATAGGGTAACATCATAATTTATTGATGTTATCGCAGACACAGGTCAATAAGGCCGTACAAGGTTCGGTCAGTGAATGAGTGTACCGACTTACCCCATGGCCAGCCAAGTTACCAATTTCCAACCATATACATTTTTTTTATAACCGTGTACAGCTTTACTGGCCATTGTTCCCGGGAGCTACTATACATCATGACGTCACCCTATACAACTGTGCATCGTTATATGAAAGAAGTATTATCGCGTTTATACGGAGAGAATTTAAAAATATAACTGTGCATCGTTATATGAAAGAAGTATTATCGCGTTTATACGAAGAGAATTTAAAAGTTATTTAAAACGTGATGGATATCACGGGCAAATGGTGATAATTTTGCTCGCTGCAAAAATAAAAAAAGATAAGATTTGTCGTTGATTTTTACGAACACTGGGATTTCCTGGAGTTCAACTTCTTCTTTATTAAACACCACGTTTCGCTAAGTCTGCCCTTAGCATTCTCAAGTGTATGAATTTTACAACCTGCATTTAACTAATTATTTACTTTTGTATTTAGGGAATATCAACTGCTAACCGACATGCCAGCGAGTCATTGTCAGAGCTGCAACCTCCTAGTAAGCCAGCCAAGAGATGAAAAAACACTTTTGATGGCATCGCGTGTTAAAAGCAATCATCCACGCTTAATCAACTCTACATGTTGTGGGGATTGAGATGTGACCGGATGACATTCTCGCTTTTGACCTTAAAGGTCAAATAGGTCACGTAGGCCAAATAGGTCACGTGGGTTCAAATCAGGATATTTTATCAAACTTTTCGTGAAAGCCTAGTAATTGAAGATTGAAGCTGGCTCAATCTTTTAACACTTGATAGTTTATTCAAGTGGGCTCATTTTGAAAATATCTGCATAATCACTGGTACAAATGATCATGGGAAAATTCAATATGGCGCCCCGTAAATGTCATCCAAATCTTACTCTGAAGTAGTCAAAGTTGCCCATACATATAACTACTAATTGTAACTGTTTAACAAGGCGATTTCTAACTGTTAAACAAGGCGAGCTTCCTTTATATCTGAACACACTTGGGTCATTGTGGATCCTTATCCATCAGATTGGAATCGTGAGAAATTCAAAGTGGCAGCCATATGTAATATATGTAGTTTCGGTATCATTTACTACGCATATGCACATCTGACAGCAAGGCATTATACGACATCCTTATGGCCACTGAAGTGACACTCCCGACGTGAACGCCGGCTTAATCTGAGCATGTACCTGTGCGAACAGGGTCGGAAATATGTTATTTTTACTCGTCCCAAAACCGGAAAAAAGATCTGGAAAGTAGATATTAAGGCATTTGTGGGAAGAATGAGGTATAATGTTTTTGTGTTTTTCTTTTTTTTTCTCTTTTACAAATTTGGACCTGCTGATTCTGAAAATGGCGTATGCCAAGCTGTATTTGTGCATTTACATTTTGTATTTCACCAGACATCTCCTTAATTCGTGATATTGTTGGGATAGAATGCCTGAGACATTTTCTGGGAATTAACGCATCAAGAAATCTACTAGTCGTGTATTTTCGTTCATTTTCCAATATGGCTGTCATATACATCCACTAAGTATTGTATTTACTGATCCTCCGGGAAATATGCGGGTGAGTTATACTGCAACATTAATAGCACCGGTGGCAGCACATATAGTTCATTGGACCACACATAAACCTAAAATAATAAGCTAGGACAGCCTCTAGCAGCTGACATTAAACCTACCAGGACTGGTGGGAGGGGGGACAGCTTCTGGTGTGACTCTTCCTCCATTAGAAACTTATCCCTTATTTGCATTGCAGTGAATTCACATAATCCTAGGTGTAACGGTTCACACATGGATTTGAAATGGTGGCCATGAGATGTCTTCAGAAATTTGGTTAATCGTTGATTTAGTCCTATATGGAACATTTTTCTTATCTCAAACAACATGCAATGTCTTTGATCGAAAACATGTACTGATTCGCATACCGGTAACGGCTTTTATGTAGATTTGTTGAAACATATAAGACCTCTCGCCCCAAGAATTCAAAATTATACCCCTCCTTTCATCTATCACTCACGACACCTAATTTCAGGCTGCTATTTGGGCAAACCTTGAAGCGCTCTCGCAATCTTCTACAATTTTCACACATTAGTCAAAGTGTGATGGCATCAGGTCTAATAGCTCTGGCGTCGCTTACATCTCACATGCACGATTTCAAGTTAACAGAGCTATGCTATCAGCCCTACTCTTCGATCCATGAATCGAATAGGGCCTGAGTCGGTAATAGGGGATGTGGTCGCGCGATTCTGGGCATCCATCCAAAAATGAAGCATGACTCATGATTGCACACCAGGACAATTGCGTTTCGAAATTTTAATGTTGGTTGGTGTGGTCACCTCATAAACAATTAAACAAATGAGTTATTCTCCGTTATAGTAATTTCTACTCATGCAACGAGAGCCCGTAAGAGTCGCCAAGCATTTGGTGGTACCAGAGGCCACATAGAGGATTATTTATTGGTGGTTACCAGACTAACAATTCAATCTTTCAGCTGGTAAACCCGTCTCAAAAGAATGACTATATGCATCTCTTCATGGCAAACTTCGCTGTGTAATGGTGAATTCTATGACCCTTCAATGATGAAATCATCCAGGAACTACCATATGTACTTGTCTGATTATCAAACTATGTTTAACTCTTCTGACAAATATTAAGCTAAGGCCTCCTAGGTATGGTTAGGTGACAAGCCAGTTCCTTCATAAGGGGTAATTATATCCTGACCATCTGACTGCAAACAGGGATACCTAGTCAAGGGTAATATTCCTGACCATCTGACTACAAACAGCTAGGGACACCTGGTAAATGGTAATTATCCTGACAATCTGACTACGAACACGGGTACCCGTGTCCCTCCATTTTTATGGAATATTGCTCATATGTTCCAAAAAGAATATCTAAACCACTTTATCTTGCATCTGACTGGTAGACAAGCTACTTGTACAAGAGCAATACCATACATGTTAACACAACTTCTGTATGTAGCTTCCGACTTGTGACAGCCCGGTCTTGTCCAACAATCATGAGCAATCATTTCCTTTGTTGATGGACAATTTTGTCAGTTGAGCTATAAAACTGATAAGTATGAAGTTTCGATCATGCGGATGGGGGATTAGAACCAGATCAATAGGGCACTACACTTACACATGGCAAGGGGATCAGAGGTGGATGTTATATTGAATTTTCACATAATGCTTTGCATCCGTGAATACGCAAATCACATAAAAAAATATTACCAACCATGATGTGGTAATTATTCTTCCTATACGAAGATATTGAAAAAAATAGATAACTTATCCTTATTTGATATCTCTTGACCTTCATGACCTAAAAAATGTCCTTCAAGGTAAAAAATGAGAATGTCATCCGATCACATCTCAATCCCCACGCCATGTAGAGTTGATTAAGCATGGATGACAGCTTTTAACAAACGATGCCACCATCTTCTTGGTTAGGCTCACTAATTTGGGGGTCATTGCTCCCCCTAAGTGTTTTTCTTGTCCCTCCAGCTAGGGAGCTGAATCTTACCACACTATACCATTGGATCAAGCTCTACGAGAAAATGTTTTAAAAATCCAAGATGGCCACGTGATGATTTTCGATTTTTTTATTTATGTGTTTTCTTCACAAAAACTGTATGATAACTTAGTAAATAATCATCTGATGTAAAATGAAATAGTTTTGTCTCTTTTCCCTCGCAGAAAAGTAGGAATTTTAACCAAAAATGACGAAAACAACATTTTTTTCTGATACGCCACATGGCCGCCATTTTGAATTTACTCATGATTTTCTGCTCGTAGCTATGCAAATAGGCTCAACATGACCCCAGTATGATAAACTACAAATCCATGGAGTGTCAGCTTTCAATTTTTGTACCGACCGATTCGAATATGGGGCAGGAAGTTTGGGAAGGGGGTCACAATGCCCCCCCCCAAGGTTTGGTAGTGTTAAAATTTCCCATAATCCATTGCATCTGTGAATATGCAAATCACCAGTAAGTAAGACCAGAACAAAAATGAAGCAAGTGAAAAAAATCGCTCACAATCACTCTTCCTTTACGAAGATATTGCAAAAAATAGATACTTTATCCTTATTTGACCTCTAATGGCCTTTATGAACTAAAAAATGACCTTAACGATCAAAAGTGAGAATGTCATTCGGTCACATCGTAATCTGCACACTATGTAGAGTTGATTAAGCCTGGATGACAACTTTTAACACGCGATGCCATCAAAAAGTTTTCTAGCCATCTTTGGGTTGGGTGGCTGGTCTACTATCCTGAGTTCAGGTATGATCCCTGTTCCTAGGTTTATGGTTCACGGTTCAGGGTAAGAGACTGTGACTTATTTACCCCGGGTATGTAGCGCAGATGCATTCAGAGCGTATGGATTATGATCTAATGCACTCGCAAACTAATGGTTTTAATGGTCACAACATATTTCAGGAAAATAAAGAAATAAAACACTACCGGCATGTCGTATACACCAGGTATGCCTATGCTCTAAACAATATAATTGGATAGGGTTGAGGAAACAATTCGCTCTTTCGCCCGATTTAAAATTCTAAAGACAATTAACCTAGAATGTTTTGATGCGAAACCAGTGAACATTTTTCTTACTCACATTTCTGTTTTTACAACATCAACAACATGTCACACTCACGGACTATTACACTGTTTCCAACATGGCCATTTCAAGTCAAGGCTCGTGATACACAACGATGAAAAATAGCCAAGCTAGTTGGCTAAAAACCAACGACGTCAGTTGGTTAAAAACCACACTGTATTGCTTTTTGTAAGCAAAACAATTGAAACTTTGATTCACACTTGAGTGCACTCCATCTGTGTATCGGAAACAGGATATGGGGTAAAATATCTGGTTCTCAATTCCCTGTTATCAGTGAAAGAAAACATAAGGAGACCGGTAACTCGTGGGGTGGACATGGCTTTCATGTATCATGCATCCTCAGCATGAAATATACTTTTAAGTAAACAAAGGTAGTTGCGTGTGCTATAGGTCCAATATTTCTTAATTAACGGCGCCTCGTGACGCCATTGACATGACACCGGATAATGGATGTAAAAGCTAATAGCACAGAGTCAAAACCTTTTGCAGAGAGGTAACCGCTTGAGACCCAGGTATCTTCGATATGTTGTTCGTACTTGATGCAAGAACCCCATATATCCCGCTGATCGTAAGTATATACAAAGGTGGTGGTCGTTTCTTTCATCAGTGACCTGGGGAAATAAAAATGTGATTTTTATCTTCTTTTATACTAAAACATCAAATATTGAATGCTGGAGTTCATGTATATATACACCTGTTCCGGTACTTACTTGAAGGGGTACTTACCTTATCTTTGAATTTATTTATAATTATCAGCATTGCTATTGCAAATGCCATAATAAAAACATTCCCGTGATATTTTACGAAATAAAAATACCGTAATATTGAATATTTGTTGCTCACCATGCCCGGCGCCATTGCACTATCTCAGTGACATTTTTAGTTGAGCGGAAGTGAGCGTGCTCAACTAAAAATGTTACACAATTTCGTACAAATCGATGATGATAGCGCCGGTACACCATAGATAATCTAAATAATACGTCTTCAGTCTAGACGAATATGCAGTTCAACAGTTAGACTGAAAATGACAACGAACGCAGTAAAATTGTCATTCTACAGAATAACCGGACAAATGCTCAGCATTGAATCTTGCCCATCTTGAAGTCTCAGGTGAAAAAAACTCGGGCAACAAATCTTCAAGTGGGAGCGATAGCCTGAATCAATTCCCATTTAAATATTACCCCGTGGGATTCACCGCGTCACTTGTCCTCATTCAGAAACACGTTCAAGTGTTGAATGTCTCAAGATTAGCTGTGAGAGGGAACGAAGCTACACAAATTGTCAAAAATAACTTACCACCCTTAATTAAGGGTGACTAACTTTACTAAATCTTTGCAATAGAATCCTATGTAAGATAATGTATCGCTGGTATTCCCTTGCACCTGTGGTAACATCTGGTATTACCGTTGAACCACTCCAGTGTACCAAGACGTAAAACTCCAGCTAATTAATATGGACACACCATTTACACCATAGGCAGGTATTCTACCAACACTCAACACCCAAGAAGCGTTTTATGGATCTATATTTTGTCCGATTGTACACTTTTGTTGTTAAAGCCCCATGGGTTTAGCGTGAACAGGTGCTAGATATATGAGTATTCGGGAACCCTCAGTTCCATTATGACCTGTGGATGTACCCTATAGCAAGCAGCGAACTGGTTTTTCCACTGTTATTATCATGAAAGGTTGTCTACATTCACATGGGACAGGGTTTTATCTTTCCGAATCAATATCAGTAAACCGGATTTATTCCACAAACTCTACAGCGAAGGACCTTGTTTTTGAACTAGGACACCGTTTCAACATGTTGAATAAATGGTATAATCTACTCGCGCGGCAATTTTGAACGGAAGTCCATGAACAATATATTTGGCTGATAGAAGCTTGTTGTATTTTTTGGAGCTTTTTTTTTTTTTTTTGGCAAGGACTTTGGCAAATTAATTGTTTGCATATTGACAAAATTGTCGCATAGTTATCGCTGAAGAGTTAATCTACATATTCTGTGAATGTGCACCTCCCATTCTGCTATATTTTAAATTTTATCATCTAGAACTGGATAACACCAATCACAATGATATATATGTGAATTTTCGCTTCCTGTGAACGGGACCGTCGGTGCGAAAGTTGGTCAGTTACTTGCCGACGGGCGATGATTCTCTCTGGGTACTCCGGCTTCCTCCACCAGAGTGACATTACCCCCCGTCCCAGCCCTCTTGTGAGCGGTCGATGTCCTAGGTAAATCCCTCACAGCATCGCCATGATCACATATACATCTAGTTCCATAACGTAAACATTTGACGAACAAAGGTCTGTAGTAAAATTCATGGTCGATTCCGCCGTATTCCGTTGTCCAATAAGGTGGTCACAGATTGAACTCCCGAGATATCTTTGTCTAATACTATTATCTCCATTTTTGTTTTCCATGAGACGTTTGGTCACAGAGATCGAATTCTGTGTAAGACTTTGAAATCTACGCCATTCGAGACTTTAATATATTTTGTATCACGTTCTATACTGTGATAACTGCTACTGGTAACATCTCATGGTTTTATGTCGGTAACCATGGCATACAGATATGAATTTTCGGTATGAACAACATAAATATGCATGAGCCCGCTGGTGGTCAACTGTCAAACTCCGAACAACGCATAGTTGACCGACTTCCATCATTAACACACTCTCAGCCCTGAGATTACTTCGAAATATAAACCTTCCCCTACAATTATATTATATTATACATGTACAATTATTATATATAACAAATCGTTTGGTTACATTTTTTTCTATTAAGGTATCGGGTCCCAGTTGCGTACGTATCACAATTTTGCTTAATTAGGCAGTGGGGTTTTTTTTGTATCCATACAAACTATACATTTTCTGAAAGCCCTTGATTCAAGGTATTTGGATAAATATATAACTTTCTCGAATTTATTACAGGAATCGATTTATTAAAAGATAAATGACACCATTTAGAAAAGTATAGTCCTCAAAAGCACGCGATAATAACTCTCGCAGGTTTCATCAAACAAACTTGCTTTTTTGAAATGATGAACTTTACCATTTGAATAAGAATACCTTACCTCAGTTTTTGTCGGGTTTACCAAGGGTAAACCCTACATTAGTATCACTCTTCAGTTTTTCGTTTTTCTTCTGCACATGTGGTTTTGATCTCCTGCCCGGAGACTGTTCTCATTTGATGCCCCTTACAACATTCATAAAAAAGTATCGTTCTTCTGTCTGACGGTCATAAACATATTTACAATGCACTGTAGCTTGTGCATTTAACTTGATAATGTGAACATTATCGCAGTAAAGTTGATCTTTCCAATTTCTTTTAAAATTTGCCTTTCCATTCTATTTTATCCGGTATCATTTGTTATGGCGGGAAGGGTCATTCTCCACGGTCCATTCTCCACACCCGATGTTGATCAGATCTATCGTTGTTCAGATCAGGCAGTTCGTCTTTGAGCAGTGATTGTGGTTAAGTTTATTATTTATCACAGATGAGTTCTTTTCAAAAGCTTACTTCTCTATAATGTAGACAAATTCGTAATTATCTGATAATCAAAGTTGTGCGTCAACAACCTGACTGTGTGGGGAGTGATAGCACACCGACAGGCGACAGTGACCGTCCAGTCTTGAAGAAGAATTTTTTTGCAGGAAATAAATGACGGTGGAGTTGATATATCTGGGGGTGTTAAAAGCGAAACAGTCTTGGAGCTGAAGCAATCTTGAGTTGATCTATTTTGCTGAAAACGGGAGTTGAAACAGGTATTGAAAACAGGAGTTTGAAACAGGTGTTAAAAGAGGTATTGATATGAAAGAAAAAATTTGAACCATACACAGTAAACTACTGCATATAACAAAATGGGAGTTTCTTTGGAACAGTATAGACTTTGCATCGGCAAACATAATATTATTTGCCACTCTATACAAAGTAAGTTATCACAGCTTATGCTTCCAATTATCTATGCATTTCTACATTACTATATCTTAAACGCCACAGTGAATACAATTCAAGTAAACCCGACATCAGTACTTTAAGTACTTTGATTTTAGTTAGGGCCTAGAAGTTATGTTATCGTCGTGCAAAATTGAAAAATCTACAAAAATTCTCCACGAAATCATCAATAATTCATGAACAGGGCCGAAATTTTGAGGCAACCTTTTGAAGATCTACCTGATTGGAATATTGGGTTCAAAGTTCATGTTTGTACATCAGATAACAAGAGAGAAATTAGAACGGGAAAAAACACTTTTTGGCGAAAAACTAAACCAATCCGCTCCAAAGTGAAATATATCCGACGACAAGGCCGGCCTGTCATATTCTATGGTAGAGCGTCGAAGGGTACTTCTTAGGCTTGAGATTATGCTGCTGGTGCCTCCAATAATTCATCCCAATTCAAATCCTGCAAAGATGCAGCCTTACAAATGCCTTGAAGATGACCCCCAAGATTATTTTCCCATTTCCACCTCAATTCCCCACCCCTACCCTTGGATAGGGTTTAAAGGTCTCCATATTTTCTGATAAAGTGCTGCCATTTAAAATAATGTGTGGTGGCCTATTTTTATTTCATATTTCCCAAGAATTGTATTAGTCCTGTTAAGTCCTGTTAAATTAAAGAACTAGAAAATCATTCTAAACATGAAAACGGACTCTTCTCCCTGCTATTTCAATCCTTGCTATACAGTGTGCACATACAAATTACGCAATATTTCCACGAATTATTTGGTGATCCCTTCTGTTTTATTTCACGATTTGTCTTATCTTAGCCTAGCAAGTTATGCTGAAATTTTAAGCACATTCTAAAAAATGAAGGTAATCTACTCCCTTAAGCCCAATAAGCGCCCCGTGATTCAGGATTACGCAGAAAGTCAATTAAAGATTTATACTTCTCAACAAAGGTCAATTGCAAAATTACACATCACTGAGGCATATCACTTTACGTCTTCATTTTATCAAGCCAATTTCTGTGTTCCCACTTCAAACTTACCTAGATATATCTGGCTCCCTTCATTGTTCAAAGACCCCTTCAATGTTCAAGAACAGACACGAGACGTCACTGACCTCAAAACCATTTAAATTTCGAAATTTGTCATAGAAGAGCGTTATCGATTGGCTGACCGATATATTGGACCAACCCAACCACCATATTAGGAGGAATGACGCTGCTACTTGAGGATGATGTCACTGATTGATTCATCTCTCGTTCGTAGGTGAAATTTACACCTCGGATATTGAACATTGAAGGTGGTCAGATAAATCAAGGCAGGTTGGAAGTGGGAACGTAGAAACTGGGTTGGAGATGAAAACTTTATGAATTTAAAGTGTTTGCCAGGACACGGCCTTTAATATTTAATTCAACGTTGACCAGCATAATCCCCGGATTTACCCATTGGCCTTTCAGATTTGACTGAATTACACAATTCTCTGACGATACCTTAGGTAATTAATTCTATTAAATCTGAAATAAGGTGTATCTCCTTGTTTCAATCAATTTCTGACACTTTTCGTCGAAGGCTTCGTTCATATCGTTTCATGATCCAGACGACCTGATTGAAAGAAATAAATCAACCGATTAACCGGACAATATGCCTGTCACATAAATATTGCAAACAGGTAACGCATTTCGAGAAGGCAATCATTATTGCTGAGGGAGCGAATTTAGTTCGCCTGCTTCATTGGAGAATATCAACTGCTACGGTGTGTCAATAACAAAGCCTTTCAACACATATGGGGCATTGTTAAGCTTCGGAGACTCACTCCTGGTCGCCTTTGAAGACGAACAATATCAGTGACCCGCCCTCTCAGACATCAAGTTACTCTTTGCTGTCCACACGAGGACGTTACATGCCATCAGAATGCTGTTTGAATTGACGTCGTGTACATTGACCTTGGGAGGTCCGTACAAATTCGAACAATTTCCGGTAAAAGTCTGAGGTTATTTGTTGTCTGGAACCATGTCAGTAGAGGGTTCAACCTCTTCTCTTCCATTTACAGAACCTTTAATACCAGACTTCCCAATTTCAAAATATATCCCTATGCCAAAATTTCAGCTTTCTAGTAGACCCTATAGTTTTATGGAGCGCCGAATCGAGTCACATGCCACACGACGGTAGCAAATAGCCATACGCTGTATGTTGGCTAACAATCTACGTCGTAGGGCGGTTAAAACTCTACTGTACTACTTTTGTAAGCAAAAAAATAATAAAATTTGATTCACCTTCGGGTGCACCTCAACGTATCATCTGTGTAGAGGAAACAGGATATGGGGTAAAATAGATGGTTCTTAATTCACTGTGGACATCGAAAGGAACATAACCATACCGGTAGCTGATGGGCTGGATATGTAAGATAACAAAGGAACTTGCGTTTGCTAGAAGTGCAATATTTCTTATTTAACGATGGTTTTGGTGGTCATGGATATGGCACCGGATAATATCTGTAAATGCTGATAGCACAGAATCAAAGCCTCTCGCAGCGAAGTAACTTGAGACCGCAGTGTCTTCGCTATTATTTTTGTACTTGGTGCCGCTACTCGCCTGAATATCCCGATGGTTGTAAGTCTAAATAAAGGTCGTGGTCGTTTCCTCCAGAATTATTGCTTCAACCTGTGATCAGAGGTCAGTCAGATGGGGAAATAATAATGTATCTTTGATCTTCTTTTATCCTAGATATCAAATATTGAAGTGAGTTGGTGAGTGAATAGGATGTAACGTCGCTTTCAACACTATTTCAGTCATATCGTGACGACGCACCTAAGCATCACCCATCCAAGTTGTGTTCCTCCTGCTTCAAAGTAGAAATCTTTGAAGCAGCACGGAACCAGACACACTCCATCCACCCAATGAAACATAGAGGAAAGCGCACAAGACAGAGAGAGGACGCTTACATGTTGCAATAAAGACATTAGTGACATTACAGTGCTAGACATCACATTATCATGTTCCTGTTGTTTCTCAGCAAAATGCATTGAAGCAACAGGAACCCATGGTAGAGTTCATGTATAGATATACACACCGGTACCAGTACTTAACTTATCTTTGAATTTATCTATTTGCTATTGCAAATGTCATAATAAAAATATTTCGGGGTTATTTTGCGAAATAAAAATACCGTATTATTGAATATTTTTTGCTCTTCATGCCCGTGCCATTGCACCACCTCATTAACATTTTCAGTTGAGCGGAAGTGATCATACTCAACTAAAAATGTTACATGTGCAAATTACGATACAACAATCGAGGATGATAGCGCCGGTAATACACACAAGAGATAATTTAAACAATCCGTCTTCAGTCTAGATGATTTAGCAGTTCAACAGTGAGGCTGAAAATATCTACGAACGCAGTAAACAATGTCATTCTACCGAATCACCGGACAAATGTTCAGCAATAAATCTTATCTATCTTGAAGTCTCAGCTGAAAATATGGAAAACAATTCTCCAAGTGGAAGAATAGCCTGAAACAATTTCCATTTAAATATTACCCCGTGGAATATACTGTGCCACTTTTCTCCGGCTAAAACACGTTCAAGTGTTGAATGTCTCAAGATTAAGTGTGAGCGGGAACAAAGCCAAACAAGTTGTCAAAAAAAACCTTACCACCCTTAACGACAGCAAAATAGTGAGTTGTTTCTTTTAAAAAAGCTTTCCAATAGAAACCTATCTAAAATGAGGTGTCTCTGGTGTTCCCCTGCCCCTGTGGTACTATAGTATTACCGTTGAACCACTCTAGTGTACAAAAACTTCCTACTAAATAGTATGGACCCACCAACGAACACTCAAGCAAATTACCCGCTCAAGTACCAGAGAAGCGTTCTATAACTTTATATTTCGTCAGCTTGAACACTATTACTGTTAAAGTCCCATGGGTTTCGTGTGAACAGTCGCTAGATATTTCAGCGTTCGGGAACCCTCTGTTCCATTATGACCCATGGAGGTATCCAATACCAAGCAGCGAAGTGGTCTTTCCACTGTTATTATGATGAAAGCTTGTCTCCATTCCCATGTGACGTAGGTTTAGATTTCCCAATCAATATCAGTAAAGCGGATTTATTTTACAAACTGTGTGACATCTTCTTCTTGAACTAGGAGTTTCAGCATGTTGAATATATGGTATAATCTACTCGCTCTACAAGAGGTCCATGAACCATATATATTTGGTCGATAGAAGCTTCGTCTTTGCAAAATTTACCAGGAGTAGGACTTTGACAAATTAATTGTTTGTAATTGACAAAATTGTCGAATAGTTATCGTTGGGGGGTTAATCTACATATTCTGTGAATGTGCACCTCATAGTTTGCTATAGTTCAAATGGTATCTTCGAACAGTGGATAACACTAATCAGATATATATGTGAAGTTTCGCTCCCCGTGAATGGGGGTCCTCAGTCACCGAATGGTGCAAGGCGCCTCGCCGGTGATGGCTAACCCCACACCGATGAACCGACACGGGTTCGAGCCCCGCTGATGCAAGTGTGGAAGATTGCCAGTTATTAGCCGACGGGCGGTGGTTCCCTCCGGGTACTCCAGCTTCCTTCACCATTCAAACTGGCCGTCACCATATGAGTGAAATGAATGTGACCCCCCCCCAATTCCACCCTCATCCCGCCTTCTTGTGAACGGTCTATATCCTAGTCAAATTCCACCCAGCAACACCATGGTCACAAATACATCTAGTACAGACATTCGACGAACAAGTGTCTGTAGTATAAACATGATATAAACTTGATGATCGATTCAACTGTATGAGTTAACTGGTTCTCGACACGGAACAGCCACACGTTAGCAATGGCAAATCGAGTTCACGGCGTGAATTCGCAAGTTTGTTGGCATAATCCCTAATTGGTTATCGATTACACGCTCAATGGTGTTCTCTTGTTCATAACACATTACTAATTAGTGCTAATTGAGATAGGGCCTAATATGCCGACGTATATCGTGTTATCATTGCAATCGGTCACCGTATTTCATTGGGCAATAAGGTAGTCAGGGATTGAACTCCCGAGATCTCTTTTTCCGATACTAATATTTCCATTTATGTTTTCCAGGAGACATTTGATAACAGAGATCGAATATAAAAAAGTCCATTTTCTTGATTCTGTGTAAGTCTCTTTTCCTGACTTTTAAATGTACGCCCTTCGGGACTTTAATATATTTTGTATCATATTCTATACTGTATTAGCTTCTATTGGTAGCATCTCATGGTTTTACCTGAACACGCACAGTCCAAAATTGGGTGAAATTCAAATCTTTATGTAGCACATGTCGGTAACCATGGCATACAGATCTGAATTTTCATTATGAACAACATAACTATGCATGAGACCGCGGGTGGTCAACTCCGAACAACGCATGCCATGCAGCTGACCGACTCCCACTGTTGATACGCTCTAAGCGCTGAGATTACTCCGAAATATAAACCTTTCCTCTACACGCTAATAGCCTTTGCAAAATATATCCAAAAAATATTTAGTCAATAGCTTACACTGTTAAAGTGATAAGATTCTTGATTCTCTCTACATTCTCAACGAATCTATTCACACTGGGAGCTGCATTAGTGTGTGCCCAGAAAGTCTGAGAAAGTTCTTTGGAACTGTTCTAGAGCATTCGATTGCTGTCAGCGGTCTAATGGTCCCTGTGATGAGGTTGGTCAAATGTATGCCTGTAAACCCTGTGTTTAGGAGCACCATATATGCGGAAGTGACATCACAGTGGGACCTAATATGCGGAAGTGACATCATATTGGAACCATATATGCGGAAGTGACATAATTCATTGGGTTTGAAGTTAAAGAATCTATAATCAGTCTACGCCTCAAATGTAGCAGTTTCGTCGTAGATCAAAATGAATCTGTCCTCGGTAGATATTTCCTCTCCATTCTGTTATTACGATTCATACATCTTCATGGCATAGCAGGGATATAGCGAAGATAATTTGTGACAATTCCTGGATCATAGAGATGGCCACAGGTCATCGAATCCGGCACCAAACGGGACTCTGTAGCTTCCGTCAAACGGGCTAATTTACCCTGTGTAGGAGGACAGATCAACTTGGCTCGTCCTGATCTGACAATACCCGATGCGTATTTCGTAAGTAATACAAAGCAATGATAGAAACAAATGACAAAAACAATATATCCAACATCGAGTCTTACATTTCGAGTTACGAGGCATCCATCTTGGCGCCGCAACCTCCTGTGCTCAGGTATGGTCCCTATTCCTAGGTTTATGGTTCACGGTTCAGGGTTAGAGACTGTGACTTATTTACCCCGGGTATGGAGCGCAGATGCATTCAGAGCGTCTCGATTACGATCTAATGCACTCCCAGTCCAGTGGTGTTAATGGTCACAACATATTCCAGAAAAATAAAGAAATAAAGTACTACCGCCATGTCGTATACACCAGGTATGCCTATGCTCTATACAATATAATTGGACAGGATTGAGAAAACAACATTCTAAAAGACAATTAACATAGAATGTTTGGATGCGAAACCAGTGAACTTTTTTTATTTATTTTTTGCTAAATCCACAATTCTGTTATTACAAAATCAACAGCATGTCACACTCACGGACTATTACACTGTTTCCGACATGACCATTTCAAGTCAAAGCACGTGACACACAAGGATGAAAAATAGCCAAGCTAGTTGGCTAACAACCAACAACGTGAGTTGGTTAAAAACCACACTGTATTACTTTTTGTAAGCAAAAAAATTGAAACTTTGATTCACAGTTGAGTGCACTCCATCTGTGTATCGGAAACAGGATATGGGGTAAAATAGCTGGTTCTCAATTCCCTGTTATCAGTGAAAGGAAACATAAGCATACCGGTAATTCGTGGGGTGGACATGGCTTTCATGTATCATGCATCCTCGGCATGAAATATACTTTTAAGAAAACAAAGGTAGTTGTGTTTGCTATAAGCCCAACATTTCTTAATTAACGGCGCCTCGTGTGGCCATTGGCATGACACCGGATAATGGAGGTAAAAGCTAATAGCACAGAGTCCAAATCTTTTGCAGCGAGGTAACCGCTTGAGGCCGAGGTGTCTTCGATATGTTTTTCGTACTTGATGCATGAACACCAATACATCCCGCTGATCGTAAGTATATACAAAGATATATAGCTTTCAGATGTTGTACTTCAAACTGAGGTCAGTTACATGGGGAAATAAAAATGTGATTTTGATCTTCTTATATACTAGATATCAAATATTGAATGCTGGAGTTCTTATATATATATAAACACATGTACCGGTACTTACTTGAAGGAGTACTTACCTTATCTTTGAATGTATCTGTAATTATCAGCATTGCTATTTCAAATATCATAATAAAAACATTACCGTCATATTTTACGAAATAAAAATATCGTAATATTGAATATTTGTCACAACATATTCCATATTGCCCGGCGCCATTGCACCACCACAGTTACATTTTTAGTTCAGTGAAAGCGAGCGTACTCAACTAAAAGTCTTACACAATTTCGTACGAAATCGAAGATGAACGCGCCGGTAATTCACACCAGAGATATTCTAAATAATCCGTCTTCAGTCTAGATGAATATGCAGTTCAACAGTTAGACTGAAAATATCTACAAACACAGTAAAATCGTCATTCTAAAGAACAACCGGACAAATGGTCTGAGCTGAAAAACTATAGGTAAACAATTCTTCAAGAGGGAGAGATAACCTGAAACAATTCCAATATAATTATTACCCCGTGGAATTTACCACGCCGCTTTTCACCGATTAAAAAACAAGTTCAAGTGTTGGATGTCTCAAGATTAATTGTGGCCGGGAACAAAGCCACCCAAATTGTCCAAAACAGCAATATGTTACCACTCTTAACCATAGCAAAATAGTCGGTAATGTTTCTTTAAGTGGCTAATCTTTGCAATAGAAATTTATTCAAAATAACGTGCCGGTGATATTCCCTTTGCCCCTGTAGTACTACAGTATTACCGTTTAGCCAGTCTGGTGTATCACGACGTTCTTCCTAATTAGTATAGCCCCGCCATTCACAAGGTGCATGGGCAGGTATTCGACCAACATTCAAGCAAATACCCACTAAAGTGCCCAAGAAGCGTTCAATAATTCTATATTTTGTTCGCTTGTATACTGTTATTGTTAATGTCAAATGGGTTTCGCGTGAACAGGTGCTAGATATATGAGCGTTCGGGAACCCTCATTTCCATTATGACATGTGGAGGTATGCGATAGTAAGCAGCGAACTCGTCTTTCCATTGATATTATAATGAAAGTTTGCCTCCATTCACATGTGACGTGGCTTTATCTTCCGAATCAGTATCAGAATATCGGATTTTGTGAAATGGAAGATCTTCTTTTTGAACTAGGACAAAATTTCAGCATGTTGAATATAAGGCATAATCTACTCGCTTGACAATTTTGGATGGAGGTCCTCGAACCATTTGGCTGATAGAAGCTTGGGTTTTTTTGCAAAATTTACCAGGTGTAGGACTTTGGCAAATTAATTGTTTGTATATGGACAAAATTGTCGCTTAGTTATCGCTGGAAGGTTAATTTACATATTCTGAGAATGTGCACCTAATTGTGCCATATCTTATATGCTGTCACTATTCGAACACTGGATAACACCAACCACATATTTATGTGAAGTTTCGCTTCCTGGGGGCTCTCAGTGGCCGAGTGGTCTAATGCGCTTCGTTGGTGATCGCTAGTCTCACACAGCTAAACTGGCACGTGTTCGCGCCCCGCTGGTGCATGTGTGAAAGTTTGCTAGTTACTTGCCGACATGCTGTGGTTCTCTCCGGGTACTCCGGCTTCCCCCACCATTCAAGCTGATTGTCTCCATATGAGTGAAATTACCTTGAGTGTGACATCAACCAAACTCTCCGCCCCCAGCCCTGTGAACGGTCGATATCTTAGACAAATCCCTCAAAGCATCGCCATGGTCACAAATACATCTAGTTCCATAATACAAACATTCGACGAACTAAGGTCTTTAGAATAAGCATGACATAGACTTCATGGTCGATTCTACTATATGGGTTTACAGGTTCTCGACACCGAACAAGCACACGTTAGCAACGGCAAATTGAGTTCACGGTGTGAATTCGCTAGTTTGTTTGCATAATACCTAATCGGTTATCGATTACATGCTCAATGGTGTTTTCTTGTTCCTAACACATTTCTAATTAGTGCTAAGTGAGAGAGGGTCCAATATGCCGACGTATATCGTGTTATCACTGCAATCGATTACCGTATTCCATTGTGCAATAAGGTAGTCAATGATTGAACTCCCGAGATCTCTTTATCCGATACTATTATTTCCATTTTTGTTTTCCAGGAGACATTTGGTACCAGAGATCGAATATAAGACCGCCCATTTTCTAGACTTTGTGTAAGTCTCTTTCACTGACTTTTAAACGTACGCCATTCGAGACTTTAATATATTATTCATCACATTATATACTATGGTAACTGCTATTGGTAACATCTCATGGTCCTCCGTGAACACACAGTCCAAAATTGGGTGAAATTTATACCTTTATGTATAGCGCATGTCGATAACCATGGCATACAGATACGAATTTTCGTTGATTTTCTCTACATTCTCAACGAATCTAGTACCTCGTTTCGCACGGCTGGCATCAGTCCACTAATAATTTTGTTACCTTTTATGTATTAGCATAAAAAAATCACCAAAAAATTCAGAAAACTCTCGATGCATAAATCCACTTGGCATGACAATATTCACCTTGTGGGACATTAACTGTGACAGGAGTTGACCATGAAAATTTCAAATTCCCGCCATTGACAGCTGACCGGTGTTACCAAATGTCATTCAATTAGTAAACAGGGGGCTTTCTCGCCCCTCATTGATCATGACTCCATCCACCATGCTTTTCCCAAAGTGGCCCAAATCAACACCAGGAAGTCCAGCTTGAAGCCTTATTTGAAATATCAGATGTATCAGAAATGCTGAAAACTCACAACTCATAAAATCCATAAAGACCTGCTCTCAAATTTCTAAACAATGTAGTTCGAGGGCTCCGACCCGGAAGTCATTAACTTCGGTCTGATTCCTGTCAGTCATTGAACCATTGTTGAAATAGAGAATGCTGTCATCTAAACAAACAATATTCATCCCCGAACTATCTTGAGAAAGCGCAGACAAACTATGCACAGATAGAGATTTTGCAGCGGATACCCCCTTTATAATTTTCCATCAGTTTGCCCCATATGACTTAAGACTGAGGTAAAAAGTACAATATCTCACTTGCCTGTACATATTTTTCCATCTGGTAAAAAGCACCAAGTCGATCATTCTTCTGCCTATAAAAAGAAGTATAAAGCATTAACTAGATATGTTAAACACTATTTTAAATTTTTATTTTTTTATTTTAATTCATTTGTTATGAAATTTTCAAATTAAAATTTAAAAATAAATAAAAATTAGATTCAAAATGTGACAAAACAAGATTTGTTTACAAGCTGCTCATTTAGACTACATTTGGTACAAATTTCCTTCATGGCAGTGGTTAACTTCCCCATGTAATCAGTGGGTCATCCCAGTAATCTATCAAATATGATTAAATATACACAAATATGTACACAACACATACCAAAATATAAGACAGAGGTGTTTATGGTATACACAACTCCCATATAGAGAATATATGTCAGTTCAATTGGATGGATCTACATCTCATCAATATCTTGCTGGTAGTAATTAGAAAGATGCACATATTACTTGTTAACAGTTATTATTACTGAGAAAACTCCTAAATAACATTGAGGAATATATTCTGTGTCAGATTTCAAGTCCATGAATGCAATGTCTGCAAACAGGCAACCGGCTTGTCAAAACACAACATAGAAGAAAAAAGGAATAAAATTCAATGACAACATATCTGATTGCCATTTGCTGATCTCTGCTACATTAACAACCATGAAAGATGAGGACAGCTGGAAGTTGCCTCACTTAAACTGTTAACTGTTTGGTGAAACATTAAAGTGGCAACTTACAGAGAGCAAGGCCTATCTTCCAACAGAGTTGAAGGCCATACCTCTGAGTCACACTGTGCGAAATTCCCAGAGAAACTATTTGATGTGTGTGTGGGGGGTGAGTGGGGGAAGGGGGGGGCTTGCTAATATTTGGTGCCTGTAATCCATGTTCCTTGCTACCCACAAGATCTCTGATATGAATATGAAAGAAAATTACAAACTTATAATCCTGGAGATAGTGGAAACGGAATGAAGAGAAAGTATTTGCTATGATGCAAATGTGACTGACAATAGACACACAAAAATGTGAATCCATCAACAGTCGAATTAATTGTTGACTCAGTTAATCAGATTTTATTTGTCTCATTAAAGTTACAAATGCAAAAGGCATTTTGGAAATTCTTTGTGTGTGGAGCAAACATCTGAGTTTTTACAGGTGATATGATTATTATTAATTTCAGTGATTTTAGACTGATATAAAGTGCATTTATGCATAAATGATTGAAGCATTGAAGATTTGAACTGAAGTCTAGATTTGGAAAAAAGCATGTAATTGTATCTATGTGAATTTCCTTTCTTCCATTTACAGTATCTTGGAAGTTAATATGCTCATAATTCCCAGCTGTGTTAAATGAACCTCGTCATATTTGGCATTGACTATTTGGCCCTAGTACTGACAAATCAGTTATTTTTTGCTTATATTTGCTCCAAGAGGTCTCAATTTTGTTGCAGAAATGGCATAACAATACAAGAGATGTTACCCAGCATTATCAGTATGATGTTTATTTCAACCACATTTAGCAAGAAAAAAAATAATTTTAATAATTAAAAAATTGATTAAAATTAATCAAAAAATTTATTTTATTTTATTAATAATTTAATAACATAAATTTGAAACAACCCTAATATTTGTACGTTGTTCATGAGTCAGCCTGGAAAAAATTGGGCTGATCAAGTCAAAAGCCGCAGTGACGATTTAAAGCTCTCTGGTCAAATGTGAAAATGTCAGGTGCTAGGCACCAGCCCACTATTAATTCCGTTACTTTCTATGTATTAGCGTTAAAAATCCGCAAAAATCCAGAAGATTCACAATGCATAAATCCACCTGGCATGTCAATATTTACCTTGTGGGACATTACTAGTGGAAGTCTTGACAGGTGTTGACCATGGAAATTTCAAATTCCCGCCACTGACAGTTAACTGGTGCTACAGAATGTCATTCAATTTGTAAACAGGGAGCCTTCTCGCCCTTCACTGATCATGTCTCCATCCACCATGCTTTTCCCAAAGTGGCCCAAATCCACACCAGGAAGTACAGTTTGAAGCCTCATCTGCAAGTTGAAATATCAGATGTATCAGAAATGCTGAAAAATCGCAGCTCATAAAATCCATAAAGATCTGCTCTCAAATTTCTAAACAATGTAGGTCGTGGGCACTGACCCGGAAGTGATTAACTGTAGTCTGATGCCCTGTACAGACTTAATAGTGACGTCTAACCTAGGAATCCATATTGGCACATACTGAACTATAGATTGTAATTTCTGCTAATTGGCCGCTAGATGGCGCAGCGGTATATTACTGCACGCTTGGCTGAACACAAGTGCCAGCCGTCTTTTGACTGCCGCTTAAACGGTGTACGACCGACAGTGTATTGAGCCCGACTCAAGATTACACAGCATGGGGTCAATTGGGGTCTCCAGCTTACTCGTTAATTTGTACAATCAACTCCCAATGTATCATCTTTAAATATATTTAACTCTGGTAGAATATCTGATCTTATAGACAAGCCTGTTACACACACACAAAAGGCATACGTTGGAGCAGATATTGGACATTGAATTGAAGCAATAAAACTTAGATGAAAGAATATAACAAAATATGCACTTCAAAACCGATGAATATTAATAACAAAATTGGTTGAAGAGAAATGTAACACTTTGTTGTATTATACATGTATTTTTACAGATTATGGCATTTCGACCTACCAGTTATAGTACAACGCTTGTGAAAATATGCAAGAAAAGTTTGTATAGATACCGTGTGAATTTCACTGAATAACACTTCCCTGTTCCAGTTTCCGTATTACGCCAACAAACATAATTACAAGCGTCTAGTCCGTCATTCATAATCCAGCCGTCGTCCATTAGAGAATATCCGCGTCCATAATCCAAAGACCTATTCCATTTCCATATAACAGTATTAGCACCAAATTCAAAAAGACAAAAGTATACATAAACATAGGCTTGTTTCCTGCAAGAGAGAAGCGGTCAACAGTTTTCAATGATGCCGGCAAGACATCATGATGTTCCAAAATATCAAATCCGTATCGCTGATCAGTATTCTTAATCCATAATATTCGTTATAGAGTCGTCATCTAAAAATGATGTACCTCAGTCACGCTTTGATTGTGACTGTTCATATGAGTACCATGAGGATGTTGAAGTACATACGGCCCCTAGCTCCGGGTTAAGCGGAATTAGACACATGTTACGAAACGTAGCCCCATAGATCTTACACGCTACGTTCGTATTTTGCTATCAGCATGCGATATGTATCGCCAAAATTTGAGAAGAAACTTTGAGTGGAGGCGCTTGGTGGAATAGCCCTGTTTTATAAGTTTCTGCAACAAAGCTGTTTTTGTGACGTTGATTAAAATCATCACATTTAACACAGAATCTGGCAAATGCTACTGGACGAGACATGTATACGCCGTATGCAGGTCCCACTGGAATATTACTATCCAGAAAGTTTACGATGTCGAAATTGTAATCATCTCTTTTGTCATAAAGTCGACGAGAGAGAATGCCCGCTTCATTTTTATAGAGATAGAGATCTAAATAAGATGTGCCTGTAGGGCTATCTGTAGTTCCTTCAAATCCAGTGAAGGTGGATATATATCCTTCACTGCGTCATTTATATAGCGATTATGTACAGCGAGAAGATCGTCTTTATAGCGTTTGGTGAATGAGAAGGAACGGGCTTTGAATGGATCGGTTTTTGAAAGCGCCTGCATATAGTCATATTCATAAGAGAAAAGATACAGGTCAGCCAACAGGGGTGCACAATTAGTACCCATTGGAATACCTATATGCTGCTGATATTTGTGTTGCCAAATTTCACATAGATATTTTTAATGAGAAATTCAAGCAACTCTATAAACAAAGAAACATCCCATGAATGATATCTCTTGTATGTAGTCGAGCTAAAGAATGCTTTATGGCTTCCGACATTAATATATCTACGATCAGTTTTCTTGAACACAGATACTATTAATGAACTTATACGGTCAATAAGGTCCTGATGAGGGATTGTAGTATAGAGAGTCGAGAAATCCCATGTGGATACATGTCTGTACGGTATGTGACCTTTAGCATCAAGTTCTTCCGTAAGACATTTTGAGTTTTCAATATCCACATACATTCAACGCCAGAGTTCTTGAAAATAGTGGCGCAATACCTTTCCCAAAATGCTTTTACCTCCTGAAGGGCCCTCGTCAATAGGGTTGAAAGAAGCTTGGTGGTGCAGCTTCTAGAACCAGCTATGAATCTAGCTTTGTATGGTGATTTATGCATTTTGGGAGTCCAGTATATTTTTGGTATGTCGCTATGATTGGTTGGAAGACAAATACCTCTTTCCCTGAGAAACTTTTTGTGATTGTTAAATAAATCTTCCAGAGTAAATGCAGTTTGGGAGTAAGTAGACGTATTTGATGAAGATATGTCTACACTCAATTCTTTAACCAGCACCTGGTAATAGTAATATTTACATATGAATATTATATTATTCGGAGCTTTGTCTGCTGGGACTATGACGAATTTACTCTGGAGATTTGCTAGAACTTCTTGCGAATTGAGGTTTCTCAGTACTTGTTTTGCTAGGGGAAGAGAACTTCTGTCAATATGGCGGATTGTTTCAACGACCTTGCTCTTGGTGAGGTCCAGCCAATCAGCGAGTACTGTAGGTTCAACTTTTTCTCGCTTAGACCAATCAATAACGTACTGTTCTAATGCAGACAGGACTATCTTCTGGTCCGCCTTCAGATTTATTCTTCTTGGCTCTCTATATTTAGGTCCTTTCATCAGGAGTATTTTCAGATCCTTATCACTCACCACATCAAGGTCACCAGTCACAATATGTTTGCATGGTGTATAGATAAAGTTCGACAATTCACAATCACAACTATAGCCTCCTGACGTGTATAAGTTCCAGTCAAACTCCTTGACAGCATTGGAGTAATTGAATATTTTGGTGGCTATAGATTTAGTATACTTATATGAAATGCAAGGAGGTTCTGTGAACTTGAAATAGTTTGGTACAGCGTTGCGTACCAAACTACATCGTACATCACAGCATTCTAATCACAGCGTACATCACAGCATTCTAATCAAGGAAGAGGATTTCACACATTGTATTTGACAACAGATATACTCATATAAAGTCAATTACAGTCTACGTTTTCAGGGTGGGATAAAGGTGTAAAGAAGCTGTGTGATATTGTTTTTGGTGTTGATCACATAATCATATTATGAAAATCAACCTTCCTGTCCGTAACGTTTTCGAAGCCGCAATAATGACAAGAACCCACGCTACATAATAATAGAAGGTTCAAGAGTTAAAAAACCAAGCTTTCGATTCTATTGTTCGACTTCCTCCTTTGCAAACAAAGTTTCTGAGTAAAACAAACCTCTCTGACTTTCTGAGTAAAACAAAACTCTAATGGTTATATATTCTAAAGGCAAACGTTAAGACGGAAATGTGACAACACTTTAGGTGTCGATTATCTGGAGGATCAAAGAGACAGACCATAAAACCTGAGGCTGAAACTGTACATTGCCTTATATACTTAGCGCTGGAAAAGATATTCAAAAAACAAAGAAATGTACCGCGAAATTCAAATAAAACATTGAGTTGATGGGCCGCGAAATCCGAATGAGAAGCGGCCCTTAAACTTAAACTACAATTTCAATCAAAGTACATTGCCAGAGTGACTTACAACCCTAGAAGAACCTGCACCACATATAACACTGATATATAAATATCGAACGACATGGAATGTCCCAGAATGAGAACATTGAAGAACATTCGGCTATTGAAGAAAACAGCGAACTATCTGTTCATCAAATTAAACAGAAACTTGTGGCACTTGGTGTTTCAACAAAATTAAGAAAGAAAGAAAAACTTCTGTCATTGCTGAATAGATTGAACTCATGATATGTCACAATTAATTTACTGCCATATATTGTACATACATTGTACATACATGTACATGCACTATATGTAAATAAAACAATACCCATTATATAATCGTTTGTTACAATCTTCTATTTTGCATTGACGTGGTTTAATTATATAATGATTGGTCAGAAACGACTTCGCCTCATGCAATACACAATCGTGATCCATGCTTAATCCGCCCAGCAGGTATCGTCACCTGTCACCAGGTCTCCGCGTTAATTGCCACCGACCGGCCCCCACTTAATCAGTCTAGCTGAACCCCTCATAGTGTCTTTCTCTAAAAATTAGCAAATTTTAAATTGAAATGGAAGCGAGAAGATATTCAATAATTAGACCAAATAAAGAACCATTGGATAGAACATAATATGGTTTGTATAACGCCATGCTGGCAAATATCGTTGGCTGAACGGTGTTTTACCTATAAGCTTTTAAAAGTGAGCTACTTTCGGCTTTTTCGTGAAAACCTATGCTAAGGTATAGGTTGAAAATGCAAATTGAACCTTCATTTTTAAATCAAATTGGAAGCAAGTAAAACATTTTCCATGGGAAAATAAAATAGCACATCGTATGGATATACTATTCGAAATTAACTTAATATGCTGGCAAATGTTGTCACCCGAACAGAAATGCTTGATTTTCAGCTTCGAAAAGCATGGTCCTATCTAATCTAGGTTAAATTTCGAAGGCCTTGTTGAGCAGTAGAGTCTGTCTGCGCCTGACAGAGTTGTCTTCCCTTACCAATGAAAGTTGGACATGATCCATGTTGAAAGCACAGTATCACGCTGAAAACTCCGAACAGCCCATGTCAGCTGCATGACTTCCGTTACCATGGAAACCAGCTCGAGAAGAAAACCAGGAGAAACACCTCAAATTAAAAGAGATCCTCCGCGGGTAGTTTCAAGAAAATATTCATTTCATTTGGATATATATTTGGAATATATATTTTATCTCCTGATAAGGGAGAAATGCAACGAGGAATATGTGAGCGGAAACACATCCTATAGCACGTGATGTGCTTCACGTGCGGTGAATCACGGTTTACAGCTGAGAGCTGTAAAATACCATTAATGCGCGAGGTAATATGACTTCGACGGAATAGGTCGAGCAGTCGCGAATGCCTGTAAAATCTGTGTTTAGGAACACCACATATGCAGAAGTGACATCACACGGGAACCCTAAATGCGGAGGTGACATCATATTGGTATCGTATATGCGGAAGTGACATATAATTCAGTGGGCTTGAAGTTAAAGAATTTATAACCAGTTTACGCCTCAAGTATAGCAGTTTCGTCATAGATCAAACTATATCTGACCTCGGTAGATACTTTCGGTCAATTATGTTATTCCGTTTCATACATAAACCGGCGTCATAATAAAATATATCTCCATGGCATAGCACGGCTATAACTTGTGACAATTCTTGAATCATATACAGGGTGAGTAAAAAAAATGTCCACCTGTGATTTTGTTCATTTATTCATATGAAGTTACAATTTATTGTGTATATGAATATAACATCATCTCTTCACTATATTCAACCACGGTATGTTTTATTCATGGAAGAAAAAATAAATATATTGTGTATATACCAATGGCGCCCACGAAAGGAAAGTGCATTCTCTCCATAACGCAGAAATGAGTGAACACAGCAGTTGATGAAGTAACAGGAATGAGTGAACACAGCAGTTGATGAAGTAACAGGAATGAGTGAACACAGCAGTTGATGAAGTAACAGGAATGAGTGAACACAGCAGTTGATGAAGTAACAGGAATGAGTGAACACAGCAGTTGATGAAGTAACAGGAATGAATGAACACAGCAGTTGATGAAGTAACAGGAATGAGTGAACACAGCAGTTGATGAAGTAACAGGAATGAGTGAACACTGCAGTTGATGAAGTAACAGGAATGAGTGAACACAGCAGTTGATGAAGTAACAGGAATGAGTGAACACTGCAGTTGATGAAGTAACAGGAATGAGTGAACACAGCAGTTGATGAAGTAACAGGAATGAGTGAACACAGCAGTTGATGAAGTAACAGGAATGAGTGAACACTGCAGTTGATGAAGTAACAGGAATGAGTGAACACAGCAGTTGATGAAGTAACAGGAATGAGTGAACACTGCAGTTGATGAAGTAACAGGAATGAGTGAACACAGCAGTTGATGAAGTAACAGGAATGGTGAACACAGCAGTTGATGAAGTAACAGGAATGAGTGAACACTGCAGTTGATGAAGTAACAGGAATGAGTGAACACAGCAGTTGATGAAGTAACAGGAATGAGTGAACACTGCAGTTGATGAAGTAACAGGAATGAGTGAACACTGCAGTTGATGAAGTAACAGGAATGAGTGAACACAGCAGTTGATGAAGTAACAGGAATGAGTGAACACTGCAGTTGATGAAGTAACAGGAATGAGTGAACACAGCAGTTGATGAAGTAACAGGAATGAGTGAACACAGCAGTTGATGAAGTAACAGGAATGAGTGAACACTGCAGTTGATGAAGTAACAGGAATGAGTGAACACTGCAGTTGATGAAGTAACAGGAATGAGTGAACACTGCAGTTGATGAAGTAACAGGAATGAGTGAACACAGCAGTTGATGAAGTAACAGGAATGAATGAACACTGCAGTTGATGAAGTAACAGGAATGAGTGAACACTGCAGTTGATGAAGTAACAGGAATGAGTGAACACAGCAGTTGATGAAGTAACAGGAATGAGTGAACACAGCAGTTGATGAAGTAACAGGAATGAGTGAACACTGCAGTTGATGAAGTAACAGGAATGAGTGAACACTGCAGTTGATGAAGTAACAGGAATGAGTGAACACAGCAGTTGATGAAGTAACAGGAATGAGTGAACACTGCAGTTGATGAAGTAACAGGAATGAGTGAACACAGCAGTTGATGAAGTAACAGGAATGAGTGAACACAGCAGTTGATGAAGTAACAGGAATGAGTGAACACTGCAGTTGATGAAGTAACAGGAATGAGTGAACACTGCAGTTGATGAAGTAACAGGAATGAGTGAACACTGCAGTTGATGAAGTAACAGGAATGAGTGAACACAGCAGTTGATGAAGTAACAGGAATGAATGAACACTGCAGTTGATGAAGTAACAGGAATGAGTGAACACTGCAGTTGATGAAGTAACAGGAATGAGTGAACACAGCAGTTGATGAAGTAACAGGAATGAATGAACACTGCAGTTGATGAAGTAACAGGAATGAGTGAACACTGCAGTTGATGAAGTAACAGGAATGAGTGAACACAGCAGTTGATGAAGTAACAGGAATGAATGAACACTGCAGTTGATGAAGTAACAGGAATGAGACTCCTCACTGTAAATCTATTTTTCGATATTTCTGTTGCATATTTTTCCAATGCCAAGTAATAACTCTCAGAGAGAAAGTCTCAAAGTGCAACAGAGATACCTGAAAACAGCTAAACATGTGAAGTGTCTCATTCCTGTGCCCGTCTTCATGCATTTCCACGTTATGTAGAGAATGCACTTTCTATCCATGAGCGTCATTGGTATATACACATTATATGTATTTTTTGTCCATAAATAAAACATACATATAGTACAGAGAGGGAGTACCCTTTGGTGTGTTATATTCTTATACACAATAAATTATATCTTCAGATGAATAAATTAACAGCTGGACAAATTTTTTTACTCAGCCCTCACCCTGTAGATAGCCACAGGCTGGTCTGAGTTTGTTTATATGAAAATGATACAGTGTACACACACAAATTACGCAATATTTCTACGAACAGTTTGGTGACGCTCTCTATTATCTGTCTTTGTCTTATCTTAGCCTAGCAAGTTAGGCTGAAATTTTGAGTACATTCTGTACTTCCTTAAACCCCAAAAGCGCCCCGTGATTCAGGATTAAGCAGAAAATCAATTAAAGATTTATACTATACACATCACTGAGGCATAGAACCTTATGAAATCAAAGCGTTTGCCAGGACACGAGACGAGCATCTTCCCCAGATTTACCCATTGGCCTTTCAGATTTGACTGAATTACGTAATTCTCTGAGGACACCTTAGGTAATTAATTCAGCTCACACCTGCTTAATTCCCTACTAACTTACACCTTATTACAACTTTAACAGAAATTGAATTATGTTTCAATCTCACGACACTTTTCGTCGAAGGCTTCGTTCATATCGCTTCATGATCCAGATGACCTGATCGAAAGAAATGAATCAACCAATTAAGCGGACAATATGTCTGTCACATAAATATTGCGAACAGGTAACGCATTTTGGGAAGAAAAACAGTCTTCCTGAGGAAGCGATTTTAGTTAGCCTGCTGCATTTGAGAATATATACACTGCTACGGCCTGTCAATAACAAAGCCTTCTAAAATATATAGGGCATTGTTCAGCTTCGGAGACTATTCAAGGCACTGAAAGGGGCGGGGGGTGTAGTAGTAGTATGATTACCACACCACACGTGAGTTTTATCTCGCCCCACGCAGTCACAATAATTAAAAGCATAATACACATAAAAACAGTACATGTTCCACTCTTATCAGAGTTACGAGAGAATAATAAAACAATCAATGATATAAAAGCGACTTACGCCGTCTTGAGATATCGCAGCAGATTTGGCATATGTGTATGTTTGAGTATATGGCTTCGGGCCTTGGTGACTCCGTTTGTTTGCATACTTGTATGTGAGTTTCCAGAATATATGTGGTAAAGTGGTGATCCAATGCTTAGTTTGGTCATGGATCATGCATGCTCCGTGGTGTCGTACTATCATGCATCTAATGGAATAGGTCTTTGGATTATGGACGCGGATATTCTTTAATGGACGAGGGCTGAATTATGAATGACGGACTAGACGCTTGTACTCTATTATTGACATGGGTACATGTGTTCGACAATCTCAGCAGATGCAGAGAAGGGGTGTCTGCAGTAAATCTCAAATAAATAAGGTTAGATAGTTGCAATTTTCTCTGATTATGCTACCCTGCAACATTGCATAATAAGCTCCGTGGCTTCGCTGGTATACTACAGGTAAGGCCGCAGCATATGTATATGTTCTGCAACGGAGGGTATAATTATGCCAAAACATCGAATCATCAGTTGTTCCAAACAGTCACAATAGATATCAAAATATAAACTAAGATGACCTGAGTAATAATGTTAATTTGAAGTTTAGATTTTCTGACTCTTAAACAAAATACAAGTTGAATATTAATGTAATATTTTTTCAACAGCGCCGGATGTGAATTATGTGACAGAAGTCCTGCTGTGGTCGTTATTGGTGGTTGCAAGAGAGGCCAGCCTAGTGTCCTTTGTAGTAAGGGAAAGTTAAATCAGGATTTCGAATATAAACTCTTCTGTTAAAACCACAAATATCCAATGGCAGTTTAATAGCTCCTATGCATGTACCACAATGTAATACAAGTGATACACACAATTCAATCAAAATTTGTTCCTCCACAGCGTCGATTTATCGTAACAACAAAAATTCGATCATATCAATGGGATATTTCTGCGCAGTGTATATACGTTCAAGATTATTCGACATTGAATTCGTAAGTGATTCAATCGAATGCTTAATATAGAATTCTTCCCCTCTTCGACCCTGACCCCCGACATCAAGCAACTAAGGACGTTACATGCCACCAGAATGCTGTTTGAATTGGGTCCATGTTCAATGACCTTGACAATTTCCGGTAAAAGTCTGAGGTTTTTTGTTGTCTGTAAACCATGTCAGTGGCGGTTTCACCAGCTTCTCTTCCATTTACATAACCCGTTTTTAATACCAAACTTCCTAATGTCAAAATACATCCCTATGCAAAATTTCAGCTTTCTGTAGGGCCTACTTTTTTGGAGCAGCAAGTCGAGTCACATGACATACGACGATGAAAAATAGCCAATATACGTTGTAAGTTGACAACGTCGTAGTCAAACCCGCTACTGTATTGATTTTGTAAGCAAAACAATTTAACAGTCTATGTACCTTCGAATGTACTCCAAAGAATCATTTGTGTAGTGGAAAGAGGATATGGGGTAAAACAGCTGGTTCTTAATTCACTTTTATCATCATGATCATCGAAAGGGACATAACCATACCAGCAGCTGGTGGTGGATATGGCTTTCAGGTATCATGCATCCTTAGCATCATCCAAAGGGGGTTTCTAATATACTTCTAAGAAAACAAAGGAAGTTGCGTTTGCTGAATTTGAATTTAAGTCCAGTATTTCTTAATTAACGATGCCTCGCCTGGTCATGGACATGACACCCGGTAATGGTTGTAAAGGCTAATAGCACGGAGAAAAAGTCTTTTGCAGCGAGGTAACCGCCTGGGAGCGCAGTGTCTTCAATATGATTTTTTTACTTCAAGCCTGATCACCAATACATCCCGCTGATTGTAAGTCTACACAAAGGCCGTGGTCGTTTCCTTCAGATATATTACTTCTAAATATGACAGAGTTCAGTTACATCGAAATGAGATTTTGATCTTCTTTTATCTTAGACATCAAATATTGAATGCTGGAGTTCATGTATATATACATGTACCCGTACTTACTTAAAGAAGTACTCTCTGAATTTATCTATAATTATCAGAATTGGTATTGCAAATGTGATAATCAAGAAATACGGGGATATTTTACGGAATAAGAATATTGCAGATTTGTTGCTCGGTATGCAGCGACTACACATCAGTGACGTTTCAAGTTGAGCGGAAGTGAGCGTGCGGTAATTCACATAAGAGATAATCTAAACAATCTGTCCTCAATCCATATCATTTAAACGTTCAACAGTATAATGCTGAAGATGACTACAAACACAGTGACATTGTCATTCCACCGAATCACCCGACAAATGCTCAACATTGAATCTTACCCATCATGGCGTCTCAGCTAAAAAACTAGGAAACTAATTCTTCAAGTGCGAGAGATAGCCTGAAACAATTTCCATTTAACTATTACACACAGTTCCATTATGACCGGTGGAGGTATCCGATAGCAAACAGCGAACTGATCCTCCCACTGTTATTATCATGAAAGCTTGTCTCCTTTCACATGTGACGTGTTTTATATTTCCCAATCAATATCAGTATATAGAATTATTTTTACAAACTGTGTAGTGCGGATCTTGTTATTAAACTATGGCAAGTTTCAGCACGTTGAATATATGGTGATACCTACTCGCTCAACAATTTTGAATGGAGGTTCTTGAACCACTCTTTGGCTGATAGAAGCTTGTTTTTTTTCGCAAAATTTACCAGGAGTAGGACTTTGCCAAATTATTGTTTGTATATTGACAAAGTTTTCGCATAATTATCTACGTTTATCTACATATTCTGTGAATATTCTACTATTTTTTTAAACGATGTCTTCGAACACTGGATAACATCAATCACATATATTTTTGTGAAGTTTCGCTTCCTGTGAACGGGGGCCCTCGGTGGCAGAACGGCCTAGGCGCTTTGCTGATGGTAGTAGTAGGAAATTGCCTCCCATTTGTGGGGCACTCACTTCCGGTTGTGTGGGGCGCTGCCCTCAGCCAATCAGAAGCGAGTATTTTGACCCGGTGCATTATGGGACATATCCAAAATGGCGGCGTCTGCCTTCTGGTTCAAGATGGCGGTACGTCCGGTGTCGAAAACTGGCCATTTTGTCGTGATGTGGTCATCTAGTGTCGAAAACTGGACCCAGTATGGGTCCCGCTAGACGTTTTGGGGTCTAGGTGGGCCACTAGTGGTCCGATGGAGTCGTACGAGGTATCAATGTGAAGCATTCGTGAAGGAGCATCCGAGGGGATGAGTGTGACGTGGAACTGACGTCATTCTGCGCATGCGCAGTAGACAAAGGGTATGGAAATAGACATTTTGGGATCTAGGGGAGCCCCTAATGGGCCGATGGAGTTGTATGAGGTATCAATGTGAAGCCTATGTGAGGGGTCATCCGATGGGCTGGGGTTGGAATATCGTCATTCTGCGCTTGCGCGGTAGACAAAGCGCATGTAAATAGACGTTTTGTGGTCTAGGTGGGCCCTTAGTGGACCGATGGGGTTGAGTGAGGTATCAATGTGAAGCCTATGTGGGTGGATGTGGGGTAGGAATATCGTCATTCTGTGCATGCGCAATAGATAAAGTGTATGGAAATAGACGTTTTGGGATCTAGGTGAGCCACTAATGAGCCGATGGAGTTGAGTGAGGTATCAATGTGAAGCATATGTGAGGAGGCATCCGATTGGACTATGGTCTCGGCCGTTGTCACCATTCTGCGCATGCGCAGACAGGGAATTGTGGGAAAAGGGTGTGGAAATAGACGTTTTAGGGTTTAGGTGAGCCCCTAATGATCCTATGGTGTCGTATGAGGTCTTATTTTGAAGCTGTCGTGAGGGGGCATCCGCCTGGGCTAGTGTGTCGTTCGTTGTCAATAGTCTGCGCATGCGCAGTCTGGCTGTAGTATAGAAAGCAGGCATTTTGTGGGGTATGTGGGGGTGTGTTTGGGGTAGAGAGGGACCGCTATGGGTCCGAATGGGTCGTGGAAGCTGTCAAAGTGAAGCATGTGTGGGGTAGAGTCAGAATGGCGTGTTTTAAGTGCAAAGTCGTGTCAATCTGTGCATGGCAAGTTGGTTGTAGTAAGTAAAGTGGCCATTTTGGGCAGTGCAGGAAGGTTTTTGGTGTCGAGATGGACCATCCTTGGTCCGAATGCGTCGTGCGGGGTGTCCTTTTGTAACTCTCGGGGTGTAGACCCCGATTTGAGGGCTGTCCACGTCATCTGTGACGTCATCGGTAAAGTCATCAGTACGAGTAGTAGCGAAAGTGGACATTTTGGGGCACTGAAGGAAGGTATCTGGTGTAGAGATGGACCATCCTTGGTCCGAATGCGTCGTGTGAGATGTCATCTTGTAGCAACGCCAACGCCAAGCTTAACGCTTCAACGCCCTGGTGAAATAGCTCAGAAGTTCTGATTTTCTAGATATTCCATGGAATTGTCACTAATTCTTCGAAATGCAGTGACGCCCGTCAACGCTCGTAGTTACGCCTTAACGCTCTAACATAACGCCTTGACGCCATAATATAGACCGGAGAGAGAACAACAACAACAAGGATGACACATGAGAGAACAACAACAACAAGAATTTTTTTTTCATATAGTTTATTTTCCCCAATGTTACATCATACCCACGCTGGGGGAGCCGTGTTGGGTATGTTTACAACTCTAAAAAACTCTTGTCCAATCAGAGGCCGCCATTTGGCGCTGCATCGGTTATATTCCTTCTTGTCTGTTAGATGTATTTTCGGCTGCTCTTGTCTGTCGCCATTTCAGAAAGTTCCATCTTTGCTCGGTGTGACATAAGCGTCGTCGGGCAGACCTGGATATTCTTCGGGTAGCATGTCCTGAAACAGTTGTTTGCGCATTCTGATCGCATTTTCCAGGGCCTCTGTGGGTGGTAGTCCCATAGCCTCTTCCAAGTGACGCTTGGTCTTCATGATGGACCTGTGCGTGCGGTCGCCTTTCATTTCAAGCGGTAGTAAGGTATACTGTTCATAGATCGCCATGGCTGTTTTCCTGATGCGGGGGCGCATTTGGGTGTACGCCTGTTGTAAATTATCCTCTCCGGCGTCCTCGATCGCTGCAGCGTAAGTATTGATAGCTGCTGTCACAATACGATCCCAGAAGGTAGGTTCTGCATCACTTTCCACGGACGTAGGCTGACTATCTGAGGTCAAGCTCTCCGTATCACTAGATAGACTCTCAGCAATCTCTGTTTCGTTATCAGTCGATACACTCTCAGCAGTCTCTGTATCAGCATCCGCCTCAACGGACTCCTCGGAGTCTTCAATCCCATGTATATTTTTCTGGTGTCGCATCATATCGCAATGTCTGGTGAACATGCGTTCGCACTCAGAGCAAGTATAAGCCATGTTGACGGTTGAACGTCGACTGTGCGTGTTTTTGGAAATACGCTTGCTTTTATAGACAGTAACGCCCATCAACGCTTAGCTTAACGCTTCAACACCCTGGTGAATTAGCTTAGAAGCTCTGATTTTCATGGAATTGACACCAATTTATCGAAATGCAGTGACGCCCGTCAACGCCCGTCGTAACGCCTTAACGCCCGTCTCAACGCCTTAACACACTTTCTTAACGCTTTAACGTCGTTTAATGATGCGTTCGAACAAATCTTTCTTTTGTGCTATTGCTCTGACATACGCCGCTTTCCAGTCCATGCCCGAGGTTTTCAACATCGACGCTGTTCTTTCAATTTTTATATGGACTGGGTCCTTATCCAACAATTTCTTATGGGTCACGAAGTCGACATACCGCTGACGTAAAGCCCGTCGTAGTCTGGGTGCCAATTCGACCAATACATAAGGACTGATGAGGAACACATGTTCATTCTTATATATACAGACACCACCACCAACACCACCACCACACACTACCACCACACACACACACACACCACCACCACATTCCACCACCACCACCACCGCCACCACTGGGCGTTGACGGGCGTCAACGCCCGGTGATGGTGGTGGAAGCTCCCGTGTGGCAGAGCTCTTGGATCGGAGCTCTTGGAGCTCAAAGCGTGTGGAGCTCAGAGCTTGGAAGTGACATTTGCATATGACCTCTGTGAGGTCACTTCCGCTTCCGTTCACGTGACCGGAACTGACCTTTGACCCCTGCACGCAATGTACAGACACCACCACCAACACCACCACCACACACTACCACCACACACACACAAACACACCACCACCACATTCCACCACCACCACCACATTCCACCACCACCACCACCGCCACCACCTGGCGTTGACGGGCGTCAACGCCGGGTGGTGGTGGTGGGAGCTCCCGTGTGGCAGAGCTCTTGGATCGGAGCTCTTGGAGCTCAAAGCGTGTGGAGCTCAGAGCTCGGAAGTGACATTTGCATATGACCTCTGTGAGGTCACTTCCGCTTCCGTTCACGTGACCGGAACTGACCTTTGACCCCTGCGCGCAATTTTTATCCGGTATTGTTAGCGCGCGCAGGGGTCAAAGGTCAGTTCCGGTCACGTGAACGGAAGCGGAAGTGACCTCACGTCAGTTCTACGTTACACTCATCCCCTCGGATGCTCCTTCACGAATGCTTCACATTGATACCTCATACGACTCCATCGGACCACTAGTGGCCCACCTAGACCCCAAAACGTCTAGCGGGACCCATACCGGGTCCAGTTTTCGACACTAGATGACCACATCCCGACAAAATGGCCAGTTTTCGACACCGGACGTACCGCCATCTTGAACCAGAAGGCAGACGCCGCCATTTTGGATATGTCCCATAATGCACCGGGTCAAAATACTCGCTTCTGATTGGCTGAGGGCAGCGCCCCACACAAACGGAAGTGAGCGCCCCACAAATGGGAGGCAATTTTCATTTTTCCTACTACTGATGGTGCATGTGTGAAAGTTTGCCAGTTACTTTCCGACAGGCGGCAGTTCTCTCCGGGTATTCCGGCGTCCTCTATCATTCAAACTGGTTGCCGCCATATGAGTGAAATAACCTTGAGTGTGATATTAACCAAACTCTGCCCTCCTGTAAACGGTCAATTACAAGCGTCTAGTCCGTCATTCATAATCCAGCCGTCGTCCATTAGAGAATATCCGCGTCCATAATCCAAAGACCTATTCCATTTTCCATATAACAGTATTAGCACCAAATTCAAAAAGACAATCATAGTAGACAAAAACATAGGCTTGTTTCCTGCAAGAGAGAAGCGGTCAACAGTTTTCAATGATGCCGGCAAGACAAATAGGCAAATCCCTCACAGCATCGCCATGGTCACAAATACATCTAGTTCCATGATACAAACATTCGACGAACAAACGTCTATGGTATAAACATGACATATACTTCATGGTTGATTCGACTACAATGTATATGGGTTTACAGGTTCTCCACACGGAACAACCACACGTTAGCAATGGCAAATTGAGTTCACGGCGTGAATTCTCTAGTTTGTTTGCATAATCCCTAATTGGTTATCGATTACACACTCAATGGTGTTTTCTTGTTCCTAACACATTACTAATTAGTGCTAATTGAGATAGGGCCTAATATGCCGACGTATATCGTACTATCATTGTAATCGATCACCGTATTCCATTGCGCAATAAGGTAGTCCCGAGATCTCTTTATCTAATACTATTATTTCCATTTATGTTTTCCAGGAGACGTTTGATAACAGAGATCGAATATAAAATATTTTTCGTGAAGACGCACAGTCCACAATCGGGTGAAATTTAGACCTTTATGTATAGCACATGTCGATAACCATGGCTTAGAGATATGAATTATCGGTTTTAACAACACAAATATGCATGAGCCCGTGGATGGTCAACTGTCAAACTCCGAACAGCGCATGTGAGCTAACCGACTTTCATCGTTAACACGCTCTCAGCGCTGAGAATACCACGCGATATAAACATTTCCTCTACACGCTAATAGCCTTTGTTTCGTTAACAAAAATATACCTCAAAAATATTTAATCAATAGTTTACACAGTCCATGTGATGAGGTTGGTCAACTCTATGCTTGTAAAGCTGTGATTAGAGGCATCATATATGAGATAATGACATCACAGGGGAACCCTATATGGGGAGGTGACATCATATTGTCATATTGTCACCGTGTATGCGGTAATGACCTAATTCAGCGGGATTCAAGTTGAAGAAACGAATAATCAGTTTCGTCGTACATTGGTGTAAGGGGGGGGGGGGGGGTTACATCCAGACATATCTTAACAGACTCTATTTGCAGGTTTTCAGGACAACAGTATTGTTCATGCAAATAGCATGTGCTCTACCAGTAACCTCTGGTGAGTGTGAAAGAAACTTTTCCACACATCCGAGACTGCGAACTTGATTGCGAGCTACGTTGGGCACACAGAGAGTGTCCGCTCTAGCTCTGATGATCAATCACCATGGTTTCCGTGTGGATTATGATAAAATCGAGGACATGTTTATGAAACTCCAGCCAGGGAAGATCAATCTTTCAAATTTAATATTTCAGAAGGGTGCCCTGTAAACTGCATTAAATAACGTAGTATCTCAAGCAAACTTTACGCAGACTGATAAATAAACACGTTTTCATGTACGTCGCTGTATGTGACTTCAAATATGGAATTGATACTTCACATTCAATACCCGAACAATGAAAAGTGACCTATACAACCTATGCATTCGAGTGTTCTTTGAAGAATATAAAACCAGGCATCAATAATGGACAAGATCAATAATTTATTCTTAGAACTTTTACGAAATTTCAAACTGAACTCGAGACAGTATGTCCAACAGAGCAATGTTCAGACGGGAATGGCTACCTATACAATCATCATGTATACATCGGCATCGTTAGAATTGAATGCGAAGTACCCTTTTCGTACTCGAAATATATGAAATGATACTGTTCACTTCTATTATTTTTCGTCAATCTATAGTTAAAAGTCAGTCTGCATAAAAGCCGGGAAAACAGCTCCGATCGCGCCTGCGGTCCTTTTACTGGTTTTGTATTTGGCTGGTTACGCCACTGTCGTAGATCAAACTATATCTGCCCTCGGTAAATAATTCCGGTGTATTATGTTATTCTGATTCATACATAAACCGGCGTCATAATATAAATGTATAGCCATGGCATTGCAGAGATATAGCGGAAATAACTTGACAATTCTTGGATCATATTCGATGACCACGGGCATGGTGTGACTTTGTTTATATGTCATCGAAACCGGGGCCAGACGCCAGTCCTTGACTTCTGTCGAACGAGCTAATGTATTTTGTGGAGGAGGAGAGATCAACTTGTCTCTTCCTCTTCCGAAAATACCTGAGGCGTATTTCGTAAGTAATACTGAACATTGTTAGAAACAAGTGACAAATCAATATATCGAACATCGAATCTTACATGTTCAGATGAGTTGAGTTCAGATCAATGTTCAGTGACTGAGTTTCTAAATATTATACACTTATTAACTTGTGACGGAGTCAATATCATGAAACCTGGACCCAAGTCTGGCCAAGGGTCCAGGTTTCATGATATTGACTCCGACACAAGTTTATAAGTGTTTTATTATACCGAATTTATTAACTGCAGTGAATTATCGCTATGACGCCAGACTAGCGCATGGTATTACTACTCCTTTCCAAAAACGCTGTTTGGTGAATACTTTGTCATGCAGCTGTGTGTCATCGGAAACGAGACACACAGATACAATTTTATGAATGGTTCATGGATAAATATACAAAGCTGCTTCCAATCTGACTAGAATAATATTTAGAATTTAAACTTTCAGACGTGTTTTCCGAGATTTACGAGGTGAACCCTTCGTCACAAACCCCGGGTGTTTTGATACAATGTAGCCACTGGCTTTACACATTTCATTCATAAATCCTATTTGGGTCATGGTGAACTAATTTGATTGAGTGACATCGACGGCGTAAAGTTACTCCAGTTTGGAGATGAGAATGAAATGGATTACTCGGACAGTGCAGATAGAAATTACATATAACAAATTATTATACCTCTTAAATATCCAGGAGACCGAAACGTATGCTTACCATCGACGAACGGGAATATTTATCTCTAGCCTTCTTTCTCAACTCAGCAAAGAATTTGAAGAGGAATTCGCCAAGTTGTTCTTTCGACGAAAGACTATCGAAATCAACATCTTTTGCTTGACAGAAGACCCGTAATGTTGATTTCCAAGAGTTCAGTTCGCGTCGGAGTCCTAATGCCTACCCTACTTCGTAGGTCCTGTGACGTTAGTCACACTGCTCATGTAGGACAGTTGTAATACGAATATATCAATGAAGATAATCCTGTGTCCTTCTTGCTTATTGATTATAGAGTCATAAGAGAAAAGGAATCTATGGCCTCTCAAATACGACTGATATCATGGAACATCGAAGGACTGAGCCTCGAAAACCTCCAGGATCGGACACAAGCTGTGTCTGAATTGTTAAAAAGGTAATTCGACGGATTATTATTTGCTCACTAAGCAGCCTAGTTATTGACTCCCCAAAAGTCGACATCGCTGATCGTGTTTTCGGTTTATACTGCATGTAAATTGAAGCGATATGCATGATGTGGGCAAAATTGACGACGTCTGGCGACTAAAGAGCAACCATATGACTCTACTACAGGAAAGCTTCCCTCGGCACCTCACATTCAGACCCGAGAATACGATGCATTCGGACGTAGCCTTAGTATCTCAGCCGCGCTTTTATTGCAGCTGTTCATGTGGGGACTATGAAGTATCCACACAGCCCCTAGCACCGGCTTAAGCGGAATTAGATACGCTAGATCGGGAGCTGTGATGACAGATCAGTTCAAAGCAATAACTCCTCTGATGTTAAGGGTAGACACTATACACTTATTAACTTGTGACGGAGTCAATATCATGAAACCTGGACCCAAGGTCAGATTTGGCCAAGCAGACCTGACCGAGGCCGCAGGCCGAGGTCAGGTCTGCTTGGCCAAGTCTGGCCAAGGGTCCAGGTTTCATGATATTGACTCCGACACAAGTTTATAAGTGTTTTATTATACCGAATTTATTAACTGCAGTGAATTATCGCTATGACGCCAGACTAGCGCATGGTATTACTACTCCTTTCCAAAAACGCTGTTTGGTGAATACTTTGTCATGCAGCTGTGTGTCATCGGAAACGAGACACACAGATACAATTTTATGAATGGTTCATGGATAAATATACAAAGCTGCTTCCAATCTGACTAGAATAATATTTAGAATTTAAACTTTCAGACGTGTTTTCCGAGATTTACGAGGTGAACCCTTCGTCACAAACCCCGGGTGTTTTGATACAATGTAGCCACTGGCTTTACACATTTCATTCATAAATCCTATTTGGGTCATGGTGAACTAATTTGATTGAGTGACATCGACGGCGTAAAGTTACTCCAGTTTGGAGATGAGAATGAAATGGATTACTCGGACAGTGCAGATAGAAATTACATATAACAAATTATTATACCTCTTAAATATTCAGGAGACCGAAACGTATGCTTACCATCGACGAACGGGAATATTTATCTCTAGCCTTCTTTCTCAACTCAGCAAAGAATTTGAAGAGGAATTCGCCAAGTTGTTCTTTCGACGAAAGACTATCGAAATCAACATCTTTTGCTTGACAGAAGACCCGTAATGTTGATATAGACGCCTGTATAACATTTTTTGCGTTCTTACTGCCCCTATTTTGTAACAGTTCTTGTAGATTTTTATCGCACAAATCTACGAAGCGACCACCGTCAGCCATGTTGCAGGCAGACGGTACTTGTAAACAGTTAGATAATCACGTGATCACAATATTGACTCCGGACCTCACGCGCTCCGCCTGACACATAAACAGCTGGGTCAGTGATTGAAAAATATCGACTCGTGGCTGGATAAAGTTTGACCAATGAAATACCAGAAAACCCTCATGAATATTCAAGAGGTATAATAAATCCCATTATTTCCATTGTAGCGAGAATATTATTCTGTTCCCGATCCCAGTTTTCTTTTGAAATAAATATACACTTTAAATCAATGTTATTCCTTGTCCATACTCCCTAAAATTCACTCAAGTAAAATTTCACTCAAGTTGGGTGACCTCCACTCAAGTTGAGTGCATACACCTTGAGTGGAATCTACTTCACTCATCTTGAGTGAGATACTAACTCAGACTTGAGAGGAATGAACTTTTCACTCAAGTTTTTTTCATAGTGTTTACATGCTTGGAGATAATATCTATGTGTACCACTGAAATTATATCATGTGTACAATCAATCTCAGTAAACTCAGATACACATTCAAAAAATGGTGATGGCTATCACCAAAAAAAGGCGATAACAGTTTCACCAATAAATGATGAGTTGGGGCCTTCACCGTATTCCATCATCATTATATACATATAGTGCCCTTCAGCCAGGGTGATATGGTGGATTATCGCCCTGAGAGAAAACATTATCACCCGAGACCGCAGATCGATATGGTGGATTATCGCCCTGAGAGAAAACATTATAATGTTTTCTGTCAGGGCGATAATCCACCATATCACCCTGGTTCAAGGGCACTATGTATTTTATTATTCTGAATAATAATAATTATTATCTGAACAGTTCAGTACTCCAGCGGAGATCATTTAGGCCATTCAAAAATCTCATTGTATAACATTCTGATCTGACAGAGACCCCCCCCCCCCCATCTTAATTCCCTTGCCATGCGTCACATGCGTCAAGACGTTCAAAGAAAGGTGAAGAGAGAATGAACAAAGGCATATGTGAGAAGTATGAATTCAACTATCTATGTATCGAGATTACATGCGTCAAGACGTTCAAAGAAAAGTGAAGAGAGAATGAACAAAGGCATATGTGAGAAGTATGAATTCAACTATCTATGTATCGAGATTAGATACACTCACCGACCCTAATATCGCAGGGTATAATTCATATCACAGTCGTGTAACTGTTGACCTGTTAATCCGTTTAACTTAAATGTGTAACATTTTATATGTAGACAAGATATCTATATACTGATGAGAGGAAAACATGCTCTCTGAACTTGATAACACGGAATAAAGTCAACAGTTCATATCACAGAGTCTAATCGATCTGTTCGCTCAATAATGAAAGTTCAAACCAATAAATCATCTCAATACAATATCAACCACCCAGGAATGAAGCAGTCCTCGGTCTGAAGGGTTAATCTCTTGAACTTCATAAAACGGAATAAAGTCAACAGTTCATATCACAGAGTTTAATCGATCTGTTCGCTCAATAATGAAAGTTCAAAGCAATAAATCATCTCAATACAATATCAACCATCCAGGAGTGAAGCAATTCTCGGTCTGAAGGGTTAATCAGTTGAACTTGATAACACAGAATAAAGTCAACAGTTCATATCACAGAGTCTATCTGTTCGCTCAATAATGAACGTTCAAAGCAATAAATCATCTCAATACAATATCAACCATCCAGGAGTGAAGCAGTCCTCGATCTGAAGGGTTAATCAGTTGAACTTGATAACACAGAATAAAGTCAACAGTTCATATCACAGAGTCTAATCGATCTGTTCGCTCAATAATGAAAGTTCAAACCAATAAATCATCTCAATACAATATCAACCACCCAGGAATGAAGCAGTCCTCGGTCTGAAGGGTTAATCAGTTGTGGTTCTCAGAATAACTGGATCAATTTACTTCATATAGAAATTAAAATTGACAACACTGTTGGAAATCTGGGGAATGCAATTTGAAATCTCAGATCTAGCAAATGATTCCATGCAACTTGTGGCTTGGTTAAACTGAGCAGGTTGTGGGAGACTTGGGACATTTGAGTACTGATTACCATGATTACCAGTGTTCGAAACTACCATACTGTTCAAAACGGACTGTTGAGCAGTTGACTGGTTGGAGGGACGTTTCTCTTGTGGTTCGAAATCTTCACTGAATAGGGTATTGAAGTCAAAGCCAGCAAAGTCATTCCCAGTAGGTATAACAGGAAGTTGTGTCACCGATGACACAGCTGCTGTCGCTTGTCTAGGGATGGTGTAGTTACTAGCTGAACTACTAGGCACAATGTTGCTACTCGGCACAATTTCAAGTTGTGTCATCGATGAAACAGCTGCGGTCGCTCGTTTAGGTCCTGTGGCACTACAAACTACACCAGTACTGGGGGGCACCATACTGCTGGATGTAGTTAGTATATTTGGAAGTTGTGACACCGATGACGCAGTTGCTGCAGCTGGGTCGGGTTTGGAAGTGTTGTGAGTTGTATGGCCTGACAGAGTGTTACTCAGACAGTCTGACATTTCTCGCTGCTTTCTCTCACTCTATTTGCATACGACCGGATGGATGCCTCGCTCTTGTGCCCCGAAATCCTCATAATATGTCTGGCTTCCATTCCGGCCTCATCCAACTCAGTTAAACTGGTTGCTCTGATGGAATGATTTGTATACACCATCGATAACTTTGCGAGCTTGGAAATCCGACTCATCATCTCTGAGAGTGTGTTCTTGCCATGAGGAGAGAGCGTGTACCAGACTAGGTCATCCTCTGTGAAAGAGTCTACTGGATTCTGCCAGAAAGCCTTGAGTTTACTTGTGTATTTCAAAAATGAAGCCACCGGAGAAGCAGGGTGACCCACCCTCTCATATATACGCCCACTTTTGTGCACTTTTGTGGTTTTTGGCAAATGCCGGGTTATCTTCCCTGATTCGAACATTTGCATATTAAATCTATACGAGAAAATGCCTGTATGGGGTATGGATGATCCGATTGGGTCGTATGAGGTATCATTGTGAAGCATTCGTGAAGGGGCATCTGATGGGTTGGGTGTGGGGTTGAAATAGCGTCATTCTGCGCATGGGCGGTGGCCAAAGGGTATGGAAATAGACGTTTTGGAGCTAGGGGAGCCACTAATGGTCCCATTGGGTCGAGATCCCATCTTAGGCCACTGATTGGCTATTTTTCTCAACCCATTCATGGACTGAATCCCCACATGTCCCACATGGGGCATTCATGCTCATACAGAAAACACACAAGACAGATTTTGGTTTTCGGTAAAGGTGTCCCGAAATGCAGTTCCAAGCGTAAGTTGCCTTTCTTGACGAGACTCAGTTGATGATCGTTGTCTCAGGTGGGGGTCAGATCGAAACAGAACAATGTGTATCCTTTGCCGAAATCGTCTCGACTGATCATATTTCCCTCGTCTTGGTTGATTTGGCCAGTTGCTGTGAAGAGGTTCAGATAGCTCCGGATGTAATTGGCCGTTCCGAAGTTAGGTTGTAACGGCCGTGCCGGTACCTGTTGCCCATCCACATGCAGGGCCACGAAATTGATGTTGAACGCTTTTAGGTTGAACGGATTCCTCGAGAGAGTCCCATTATAACTGACGTTCTCCACACAGGCTAGAGTTAAACGCTTGGGCAAATCCCCCAGGAACAGGTTTTCTTGATTGACAATCATATTCCCTTTAGGGACGGAAAAGACCTTGGTCTGTACTCGTCGAATCGGGTACTGGGCTGGTTTTTTCTCCAAGGCTCTGATTTGCCCCAACTGTACACCTGGGCTCGGTTCACTTTGCGTACAAACAGACTGGCCTCTTGGATGACAATGTTATACTCGAGGTCCTCACTCGGGGCCATCAAGGCAAACGCAGGCGTTGCGCACACTAGTCGTATTTTGACAGAGGTATCGGTCTTGCATGAATAAGTCCGCATGCAGACGTCCCATCATATCGACCGATTGACTCTCTGCTGTGAAATCCACTCTCTCCGTATAGCCGTAATTATCAGGACTCGCTTCCATCTTGCCTGGGGTATCTCGGTAGAACAACGGGGCTGTCAAATACGACTTTTTAGCGTCACGCCCGTAGGATAACAGTGTTTCGATGTAGACTCGGTACGGGTACGTGTTCGTTGAGGCGCTCACCAGTTTATCACTGAGGGCTATATCCACTTGCTGGAATAGCGAATGAAGCCAGAGATTCACTGGACCCACGGGTGCATCTGCTTTGAGGACAGACCCATCTTTATTGGTGATTTTAGCTTTCACATATAGGTACGTATGGGCTAAATCCAGGTAGGTCGTATCTGCGTTGGTGATGGTGAATTCAATGGGGCCTGTGGCTGTAATACTGGAAAGGGGGAGGTGTTCCACCCATTGACCCTCTTCGGCACTGGTCTGAGTAGGTGGGACGGTCCATAAATCAAATTCACTGTTGGTAGAAGGACACGACTCGGCGTGGATGAAAGCCATGTTTAAGAAAAGATATCCTGGGTCTTCGATGTGCATCGTCGCTGGGTCGGTCGTCGACTGGTGCGTGGTCTCGGTGGTGCAGGTCTTTTATTCCCTACGGTGCGTTGTGCTTTGGCGACCAAGACGCCTCCAGCTTCTTTGGCTCGGCGTTTCAGTGCTTCTTTGGGTGCCGCACCGCCCAAGACATCACCCGCGACTTGCAGTCCACTGCGTACCGCTAGTTTGCCGATCGCTTTGACCCCACGCGTCACCAAGGGAAGGAACGTTTGACGATGCTCCCGAGTACGTTCCCCAGCCCATGTCCTCGTTGCATGCGTGTACCTGCAAAGACCGCAAAGCTACCCCCGACCTGTTGGGCATAATAGTCCATATAGCTGCGTGCATCGCACTCGTAAGGCACCTTCATTATGCAAAGTGAACCGCTCGGACTTGACGGAAATGAAGTGTCAGCACCACTTTCCCACGCTCGAATGCGATCGGTTGACCGGTGTCGTCTATGTCGTATATCGATGACGATGGGGCTAATATCGGTCTGACTGACCAGTAGATAAACGATGTGCCTGAAACTGTGGGTGACTTGAGCTCCATACTTCCCTTTCACCGGGCAGACGCGTAGTAGAGGTACGTTGCTGTCTCCGACAATGTGTTCATCGACCACGTCTGAGTAGATGTACAGGCCATACATACCACCACGCATGTCCATCGGGATGTGGCCTATCTCGCCGGTGGGCCCAGCGTACCCTGTAGATTGAAACCTAGCATCGGCTGTAGGGTAGGACTGATTTCGACACTCACGTTGGGGCTGAGCGTGAGACTGGCCTTGTCGTTGTGTGCGTTGTAATCGAAGTCCACATGATTTTTGAAGGGGAAAGTTTTTATGGGTTGTGACGTCCCGTAGAGACTTATAATGCATCAGACTTCTCAGCTCACCCATGAACTCCTTGGGAGTATCGTATTGGCCTTCGGGTAGGGTGATTCGGGTTTCTTGTCCTTCGTAGGTCACCTCGTACCACACTTCACCACCTCGCACGTTGTACCACGAGTAAGGGTATTGGATATCCACGAGTCCACATTCCCAGCGTCCAGGTAAATGCAACGGTTGCGGTAACCGGGTCACGTACTTGGTCAAGGTGTTGTCAGGAAACACATCAACCGAGCTGTTACTGGGTAGGGTGAGGTAAAACATGACGACTGAGCTTTCCTGCTGCTGCTGTTGGTTTTAATACTTCTCCCAGCCCTTGGGCGCTAATCGTCGTGATGGCCGCGATGTTTTGGGGGGAGACTCCGGTCCCCACTCGGTTTCCCGAGAAGGTTGTGGAGTCTGTCGTTGCGCGTGCACCGGTGATTCACGCTGCATCCAGGCCCAGCGCTCGGGGTTCCCCACCAATTCCTGTGGTACGTGCATGTCTTTCAAGCCTTGAGCGAAGACCTCCCATCCTCGAGGATTCGTGTGCGACCTGTGTTGACGCATCAGGTCATTCACTAAATCCGTCATGTGGGTACCGGGGACCACCTGATTCTGTACCAGGACGGTGAGTTAGTGAGTGAGTGTGTGAGTGTCACGTGACAGTAAACATGGAAAAACCCGGTTGTAAGATGAGGACCGGGATGTACCCAGGGAAGTGACCTTTGACCCTGCGCTACTCGAAAGTGACGTCATCGTACGCAGGCACACACACACATATACCCGGTGCACCCACATCCTGGTGTACCCTATGCCCTACGGGCTATAGGGTACAGGGTGCACCGGGTATATGTGTGTGCCTGCGTACGATGACGTCACTGGGAATGTGGACTCGTGGATATTCAATACCCTTACTCGTGGTACAACGTGCGAGGTGGTGAAATGTGGTACGAGGTGACCTACGAAGGACAAGAAACCCGACTCACCCTACCCGAAGGCCAATACGATACTCCCAAGGAGTTCATGAGTGGGCTGAGAAGTCTGATGTATTATAAGTCTCTACGGGACGTCACGAATACTTGACAACCCATAAAAACTTTCCCCTTCAAAAATCATGTGGACTTCGATTACAACGCACACAACGACAAGGCCAGTCTCACGCTCAGCCCCAACGTGAGTGTCGAAATCAGTCCTACCCTACAGCAAATGCTAGGTTTCAATCTACAGGGGTACGCTGGCCCCACCGGCGAGATAGGCCACATCCCGATGGACATGCGTGGTGGTATGTATGGCCTGTACATCTACTCAGATGTGGTCGATGCACACATTGTCGGAGACAGCAACGTACCTCTACTACGCGTCTGCCCGGTGAAAGGGAAGTATGGAGCTCAAGTCACCCACAGTTTCAGGCACATCGTTTATCTAACGGTCAGTCAGACCGATATTAGCTCCATCGTCATAGATATAAGAGACGACACCGGTCAACCGATCGCATTCGAGCGTGGGAAAGTGGTGCTGACACTTCATTTCCGTCAACGCCGAGCGGTTCACTTTGCATAATGAAGGTGCCTTACGAGTGCGATGCACGCAGCTATATGGACTATTACGCGTGGGGTCAAAGCGATCGGCAAACAAGCGGTACGCAGTGGACTGCAAATCGCGGGTGATGTCTTGGGCGGTGCGGCACCCAAAGAAGCACTGAAACGCCGAGCCAAAGAAGCTGGAGGCGTCTTGGTCGCCAAAGCACAACGCACCGTAGGGAATAAAAGACCTGCACCACCGAGACCACGCACCAGTCGACGACCGACCCAGCGACGATGCACATCGAAGACCCAGGATATCTTTTCTTAAACATGGCTTTCATCCACGCCGAGTCGTGTCCTACCAACAGTGAATTTGATTTATGGACCGTCCCACCTACTCAGACCAGTGACGAAGAGGGTCAATGGGTGGAACACCTCCCCCTTTCCAGTATTACAGCCACAGGCCCCATTGAATTCACCATCACCAACGCAGATACGACCTACCTGGATTTAGCCCATACGTACCTATATGTGAAAGCTAAAATCACCAATAAAGATGGGTCTGTCCTCAAAGCAGATGCACCCGTGGGTCCAGTGAATCTCTGGCTTCAATCGCTATTCCAGCAAGTGGATATAGCCCTCAGTGATAAACTGGTGAGCGCCTCAACGAACACGTACCCGTACCGAGCCTACATCGAAACACTATTATCCTACGGGCGTGACGCTAAAAAGTCGTATTTGACAGCCCCGTTGTTCTACCGAGATACCCCAGGCAAGATGGAAGCGAGTCCTGATAATTACGGCTATACGGAGAGAGTGGATTTCACAGCAGAGAGTCAATCGGTCGATATGATGGGACGTCTGCATGCGGACTTATTCATGCAAGACCGATACCTCTTGAATGGAGTACCTGTCAAAATACGACTAGTGCGCGCAACGCCTGCGTTTGCCTTGATGGCCCCGAGTGAGGACCTCGAGTATAACATTGTCATCCAAGAGGCCAGTCTGTTTGTACGCAAAGTGAAACCGAGCCCAGGTGTACAGTTGGGGCACATCAGAGCCTTGGAGAAAAAACCAGCCCAGTACCCGATTCGACGAGTACAGACCAAGGTCTTTTCCGTCCCTAAAGGGAATATGATTGTCAATCAAGAAAACCTGTTCCTGGGGGATTTGCCCAAGCGTTTAACCCTAGCCTGTGTGGAGAACGTCAGTTATAATGGGACTCTCTCGAGGAATCCGTTCAACCTAAAAGCGTTCAACATCAATTTCGTGGCCCTGCATGTGGATGGTCAACAGGTACCGGCACGGCCGTTACAACCTAATTTCGGAACGGCCAATTACATCCGGAGCTATCTGAACCTCTTCACAGCAACTGGCCAAATCAACCAAGACGAGGGAAATATGATCAGTCGAGACGATTTCGGCAAAGGATACACATTGTTCTGTTTCGATCTGACCCCACCTTAGACAACGATCATCAACTGAGTCTCGTCAAGAAAGGCAACTTACGCTTGGAACTGCATTTCGGGACACCTTTACCGAAAACCATCAATGTGATTTGCTACGCTGAGTTTGACAACATTATTCGAATCGATAAAAGCCGTAACGTCCTGTGTGACTTTGCCACCTAACATGAATACAGACCAGATACGCACCGTGCTGGAGAATGACACAGGAACACGTATGGTCTTTCAAGGAGTGTTCGCCCGAGATGTGTTCCCATTAGACCGTGCGTATCCTGCTGCTTACGTCCTGAATACAGACCCGATGGATCGGCCCGGTCAACATTGGGTGGCCGTGTACTTGACAGAAGAGCAGGGCGAATACTTTGACCCGTACGGCCTACCACCCTCCATTCCGATTTAACATACTTCATGGATCAAGGCACAGAGACGTGGTGTTGGAATACCAATACGTTGCAAAGCCTGACCAGTAGTGTGTGCGGACAATATTGCTTGTTTTACCTTCACCATCGATGTCGGGGACATTCCATGCAGACGATCGTCCACATGTTTGACGAGTACCCCAAGGCCGAGGACCGAGATGTACTCGTATATGACTGGGCTGCCGTTCATTTCAATGTACAAGTTCCGTTCTGGGCTTAAATGTTTTCACGTAAAGCCCCCTGTTCCGGGCTTCAGTTTTTTCACGTGGTTGTTCTCACGTTGTTGTTGTTCACTGAATAAAAAAGTGAGATCTCAAAAATCTGTCTTGCGTGTTTTCTGTATGAGCATGAATGCCCCATGTGGGACATGTGGGGATTCAGTCCATGAATGGGTTGAGAAAAATAGCCAATCAGTGGCCTAAGATGGGATCTCGACCCAATGGGACCATTAGTGGCTCCCCTAGCTCCAAAACGTCTATTTCCATACCCTTTGGCCACCGCCCATGCGCAGAATGACGCTATTTCAACCCCACACCCAACCCATCAGATGCCCCTTCACGAATGCTTCACAATGATACCTCATACGACCCAATCGGATCATCCATACCCCATACAGGCATTTTCTCGTATAGATTTAATATGCAAATGTTCGAATCAGGGAAGATAACCCGGCATTTGCCAAAAACCACAAAAGTCCATCAAGAGTTACCTTCCTTTTGCGGGGAGCTCTCTTGAGCTGGTGGCGCCCCCTGTCGGATGCTTTAGGGAAATCAAGAGTTACCCCTCAAGTTTAAGTGCAAAGAGGGCAATGCGACCTTTTTTGCATGTATACTACTACTCATGTCTAACAATCTTGATCCTCCTATCGAAACTGCATGAGGAGTAAAAATAGGCTTCTCACGTCACTACGTCACAACCCGCCTTACCCGTTTACTCGTCTTATCCGCGAGTTTACCCACAGGTAGTGTCCCCCGTTACACTCCTCTCCGTCTAAATCTTCTCCTCTTTCGAGATTATCCCATTTTCTCTGGTCCAGAGACGCACGATTCACGAATCAGTGATCATGGCATCAATGGAAATGACGAGGAGAAGCCTGACCGGGATTCGATCACTCAATCTCTGCCTTTTGAATCGGTTATCTAACGACTGAGCTAAAGGGAAATTCCAGCTGACTACAAGCTAGCAAACTTTAGTCAAAGCGCTGGATGAGTGTCTCTCGTTACACTCGTCTAATCTGACGATACTCACTTCTAGTGCATTTACTTCTCCCCACAGACATGTTCACACCTGACCATCATGTGTTTAAAATTTGAACACCAGGAGTTCCACCTCTCAATCTGTTATTCGAGCACATATCCGAAGAAATGACGTTCATATTTGGTCACATGATGATGGGTGTGCTGTAGTAGAGAGCCCAAGACAGGCTACCATAAGGAGTCATTGGTATAGCATGATCAAATAGCAAAGGTCACAGAGGTCAAATACATCTTAAAACCAAAGATGAAAGAGGGTTCTCTAAGAGAAAGATTGATAAACCCCTGGAGAACCGGATAATACCTGGTATCGAGTCACTATAACATCGCATCCTTGTATATCATATAGAATAAAATTCCACTGTTATCATTAGGGAATCCCACGATTCGTTTGATCTAAGAAATCCTCTACCAGAATTAAGTAGACTGCAAGAACGGTCATCTACGCCACCACTCGTGCTCGCTCGCCAACGTTCGGTTTGATGTGTTGATGCCTCTCTAATGTCTTGTGCGTAGTGACCAGACATTGGCGCAAGGATTTTCACAAAAACATTCTGGAAGGGAGTATGCCATTACCAAATTTTTATATAATAGTTGAATATAGCACAAATAGTATGAATCCACACGAACATAGTTTGTTTAAAGCTTATGATACTATCATGCTTACAATTCGCAAATTAGTCCCAACGACAGCGTCAATATTCAAACTCTACGACATCACGTGAAGAGGAATGGATAGGTTCGAACAAAGTGTATTTCCTAGTGTTTGGCATATTTTCCTAAGGAGATCATCTGAAATCTGGAATTTAATCTGGAATTTGCAACAATTTAAAAGTGACACTAATCGGAATAATAAAATATCTGATATTGCCGATAATTTCAAATAGCACATCAACGACGGTGGTCTGATGACGACATTTACACCATGAATTATATGGCACCAGAACCGGGAAAATAATACTGTAGCATGTGCAACTGTACCATTGAAAAATGTCCAGGATCGTATCCTATGCAGATACCCGTGGGTAGGGATTCTGAAAAAGGGCAAAGTTTCATAAAAATGACGAAAAAAGCACCAATTCTCATTCGCAACAAAAGTATTTGTCAACAAAAATCAGTTAAATTTACGACAGATAGCTACATGTGACAGATTCCTAAGTGAGGGTTTATCAGTCGAGCTTCCATTATGACTGTTCATATCAAAACCATGCGGGAAGATCTCGCGTTACATGTTGTGTACACGGCGCAATGCGATCCTATTGCCCCAGTTTAGATGCCCACACCAACTATCCAATCGAATTCTATGATTGCCACTTCCTGTTCGTCAACTTTGGCTCAGTTAACCAATCAACTGACAGATCTAGCACGTCTGCTTTTTCCTCTGGTCCTATTGTGCAAGCCTCCAATTATTATCAACGATGGGTAGAGCACGTGCTCGAAATTTCAGTACAATTCAATAAGACAATAGCTAAGCCAGTACTATTTATTACTATCAGAAGCAAATGAACTAGAAGTATGTTTCACCTTAGATAAGACTAGCTAGACGGCACTGGCACTCGTCAAACAGTCTACACCACTAGACTCTTTCACAGTCTCTACACAGGCAGAGAATGCAAAGGTATCACGCGGGGATCATAAATGTGACTAATTATGTACGATTAAAATTTCAGCACAAACTCATTCCCCGTGATGCAACCTCGATTTCATTTTGAATCTGCTCAAGCACGACACACATACCATGTGTTATAACCAGGGAGACAATAGCCAATGCTAGTCTTATGGAAGGATCCAAACTTCTATTTCATTTGCTTCTGGTACCATACAGGATGGGAAATCATCTACATGGGGATAGGGTGGTGTGTGAGCTATAGCTATAGCTACATGTATATTAGAAAACGCTCATAATTCCAAGCTATTCCATTTTAACCTAATTCTGCATGTACGTTTATACAAGGATATGACATTCTGGAGAACTGGATATATATATATATATATATATATATAGTAAATAAAAACACTACAAGAATGTAGAATGCGAGCTAAAACTATATTGTTAACCGGTTTCGGCGATTTTCGCCTTTTCAAAACAAATATGATACATTTTACGAGCGTATATATACTGGTCTAATTGCTAATGGTTACAGAAGTAAACACAAGAAAACAAGACTCAGCACATATCAGTAAATAACTATACCAGTTAGAGTCCGTTCATACAGGGGATTTTAAGATATCCAGCTGTGAAATATGAACAATTCGTTAATGACTTATACATATTGGTATATTAAGGATAGTCGAGTTAAAATCAACATAAACAAGTCGGGACAGGATACTATTGTATCTATAGATCATTTGTTATGGCATTCAGCTGTCCCTGTATGTACTACACCATAGAAAAACACATCGAACGACATATATTCCCATGCTATTATCTGTTCAGATCCGGTGAGAATTTCCGCAGAAAGAAATCCTCCATCTGTAGTCTTCTAGATGGATCTTCGGTTTTCAGCTTGTAAAAGGGGAAAATTCTGAACTTCAAATCCAAATTTTTGGCACATTCTCCTATGTGTTTACTAACATGGAGATGTCTGAGGGCGGGTGTATTTATTTGTTGTCGATGCACTCGGGTGCGGTTACGAAGTGTATCACCTGTTTCTCTTATATAGATACTCGTGCAACCATTACAACAAAGAATATAGATAAGGTTTTGAGTGCTACAGTTCATGTTGTTCCGTACCTCGAAGTGGGTATTCGTTTTGCGAAAATAGAAGGATCTGTCCACGATGATATTATCGCAGCATTTGCAACGTTCATCGCCACATTTAGATGTCTTGCAGGGGGCTGCGTTGGGTGGTTGAAAATGAGCTTTCGTTAGCAGTTTTTTCAAGTTTGGTGCCTGGCGTTTCCCATTAATTAATTTTACACCACCAAACGCCTTTCGAAGTCGTTGATTTGAATCTAACATTTGCATGTTATTAGCAATGACTGGAAAGAAATTATCGTTATTAGGGTTATGTGTGTTTATGAAAGTCAAAATATTCTCTGCTGTCTTTTCTTTCCTGGGATTTCTTAACTCGTTTATGTCTATAGAAAGTGCTTTTTCAAAACCTTTCTGTATTACCGACTCTGGGTGATTTCTGTTAATGAGGTATTGCCTTAGTTCATTTAATCGGCTTAGTCGGAGGTCCCCTTTTGTAACAATAGTACATATTCGTCTCGCCAGATTGAATGGAACTTGGTTTTTTGTGCTCCTTGGGTGGCAGGATTTGTATGATAAGTACTGCTTCGTGTCAGTTGGTTTGTAAAAAATATCTGTAATAATCTCGTTGTTTTCACGTTTCAGTTGGATGTCTAAAAAGGAAATTTCCGTTTTGCTGCTTTCTGTGGTAAACTGAATATTAGGGTCGAGATTGTTGATGAGTTTGTGAAAGTCATTCAGTTCGCCATCCTTAGTATTCCATAATAAGAAGCAGTCGTCCAAAAATCTTTTAAACGATCCCTCCAATTTTTCTTTTACATGGCTACCAAATTGTTTCTCAACATTACTGTACAGTTCTTTCTCAAGAAATCCTAAAACTAGCGTGGCGTAAGTGGGAGCAAATTTTGTACCCATAGCCGTGCCTAGAGTTGCCGATAGTTTTTCTCACCGAATTCAAATGAATTGTTTCTCAATATGATATCTATTCCTGATAAGATAAATTCTTTCGGAAATCTATCTTCATTTTGATTCGGGTAATTTTCGAGCCAATATGTAATCGCTCTCAAACCTAGATCATGTGTAATGCTGCCGTAAAGATTTGTTACGTCCAAAGTGCAAAATATTTCTTCATCGAGGATATTCGAGGGTATGTGATTGAGAAAATCGATGTCATCTCTTACATAAGACGGCACGAATTTAATGTATGGCTTTAAAAGTATGTCTATAAGTTCACTCAGCCTGCTTGTAGGGCAGATTGGACCCGCAATGATAGGCCTGAATGTTAAATCTGTGGGTTCTAAGATGCTGACGTATTCAGATTTCTGTTCTTTGATGGCATCGATAATGATCTGAGATTTGTGTACTTTAGGTAACCCATATAGTTGACTAGTTTTAGATTCAAATTTATTGAGAAATGTCTTTTCGGCTTTGGTGAGACGTCCACCGACATTTTGTACTAGTTTATCTATTTTGGTTTTTGTGAGCTTATCTGCGTTTCCTGTTAAAGCTTCGTAACTTTGATTTTTGTTTACTATCTCTAACATCTTATTCTCATAGTAATGGCTATCCATGATTACTATAGCTGATCCCTTATCGGCCTCTTTTTATCTGAACAGTTTTGTTATTGCGTAGACTTTTGAGAGATAACTTTTCTGTTTTTGTCAAGTTTGAACGTAGTTCTTTACGACTATGCTTACCAATCGGCTGGTGATTTAGAAAATCTATGAAAATATCTAACTCAATATTCCTACCTCTTCGAGGATTGTATGTTCCTTTGTTTTTTACCAATGAAGGCTCATATATATATATATATATATATATTCTTTATGAATTAGTGAAATAAATTGTCTTAGAGGGATCATATACTTCTATTGACATCTTGAACGAGCATACTGACTCTGACATTTATCATCGTCATGATCGACAGATCAGAAATGTCAGCCATTGTCAGTGTAGCTTTGATATTCTGGTCCAGGTAAGTGACATGATCCATTTTGATTGTGTTAGTAGGTAGATAAACGTGTGAGCTCGAAGTTCATTTCAATCTCAAAGACCACCAATAATTACCATATGAGTATGCTGCCTTGTCCGCGGATTAACTTCTGATAACCGTCTAGACGGTAACATTTACTGAAACTCCGTAAATAATAAAAACCAGTGCTCGCAATAGATTGTTACTTCGTTACATCAAGGTAATCTATAGACTAAAACTTCGAAATAGCTCGAATTCGAAGTGTGAGCCCAGAAAATGAATTCATGTTACGAAGATGGATACCGTTTTGTACAGGTGTAACTTTCATCAGTCCAGCAACATCCCCTCCATTAACATAGAAATTGTCGGCTAGGCTATTCTGGGTTATCGCCCTCAGCTAAGTTTTCTCCCCTTTCTATTTCCTCTCGGAAGTTGTTTTGGAAAGACATCCCGTAATATTCGAAATAAAACCACAGCTAATGGTAATAAAATTACACCTTGTTTTGCACCAGATTGTTCCTTGAATGGTCCTGTCAACTGTCAATGATATCAATACTCCCTCATCCTAGAGATATCACCGATTATTTACAAATGCAGTAACTTTTTAGACACAATTTTTTTAAACCGAGTTGCGACCTCGACAGATATCGACATTTCATTTGATTGGTCGATTCAAATTACGGGAGCTTTTCCAAGAAGTCAAACGATGTAGGGGTGACTGGCTATGACTGATAAATGACAGGTTAAGGATAGCTGTCTCGTTAGAGGCAGTTTTTGCACACCCATGACAATCTGTCTTCTGTATCAATAAATATACAAGATAACCATAATAAACTATATATTTTATGAAAGCGCAGGGATTCCAGCAGTATGATTTGTATAACCGACGCTGCTACTGTGTAGAAAATATTCAAATGAAAAAAATAGCGTCCATTTTCAATTGAAATTTCATGAAAACTATTGATCTTGTTTCAACTTTGATGGTTTACCTTGATAGGAGACAACTCGAACTAGGAAACTTTATTTCATTTTTTTTTTTTTTTGCCTGGTTTTGTTTTCACAACTGTTTTACTAAAATAAATTGAAAGAAATGTACTATTTTACAGTCGTTTGTCTTAAAAGTTGAATAATTAAAAAACTAAGCCGAACTTACAAAAAAGTGAGATAAAGTTTACTAAATCACCTTATAAGTAACAAGCATGCCAAATTTCAAAAGCGTAGCATGGATACTTTTTGAGAAAATAAACGTTTAAATGTCAGATTTATTGCTTGAATTCTATTATCAAATACATTTTTAATCTGTCTAATGAGACCTATTCGAATTCCTGTTTATTCTGGATAACTATTACACTAAGTTTATTCATCAAGGCGGTTGAAAGTCCAATTTGTCCAAAACTTGCTAAAACTTGTTCAGCTGAGAATTGTTCACACCTTTGTAGATCACTTCACAGCCGGTGTCTAAGCGAAGTGTCACTGTTATAATTAGAAATGATAATACGGATGTTTGTATGGTTTTGATAAGAAGGGGGTAGATTAATGTAAATAAGTAGGACTAATAGATAATTAGCTTACCAAAATAATGCGGAAATGAGTTTTAGAAAGGGAAATTTAACAGACAGAAATAATAGTAGCCAAGCCCAAGCTAAGGCAATCTGTTTAATTTCTCCAGTGCCTAGGAAACTAAATTTTTAATCCTAATATTGAAGCACTCCTATCTAAAATTTTGATTTCATTTTTTCACCAAATGTTAAACGAAATAGTGAATATTTGAATGAAGAAATAAAAAAAATGACAAATTTTGACCCTCTAGCGGGATAGCTATCCTTAAATATTTTATTCCCAGACTTGCCTCGAAATGATGTAGGCATACAATTATTAAATATTTAAAACAATTAATTGGAGCTCAAAGCTACGATTTCGCATTCAACGATGAAACCTTTCTCTACTTGTCACCCCTAGTAACCCCATCCATTGCGTGTCAATGAATCACACACAAACACGGAACATAACAAAAAAATATCATAAAAAAATGATGGGCGATGGCGTTTAAATGGAAAATGTGTAAAATACTAATTCTGCAATATAAGAATTCCATTGAAGTATTTAATTGCGCAGGTGTAACAATGTGTTTTTATTTAATCCTAGTTGTTGTTTCTGCCTTAACGAACTAGGGACTGTCAGTGTCAACGTGTGTGAACAATGATGGGCAATTAATGAGGCCATCCAGCCTTGGACACGAACTATAGATATCGAGTATTATCCAGTCGTATGTGATCAGTCTTACATCCAGAGCGTCTAAATAACCGAATCATATATTAAATAAAATAGGCATGGCTAGATAAAACGTTCGAAGAACCCGTGTGCCATTTGTCCCATTGTGAATGCGCCTTGTATTCAGCAAGGGAGGTAATTTACAACCGAGTTCCAGCAGCATTTCTTTCAAATTGGGCGCTCGATTGCAACACGAACGTACAGGTAGGTGGTAGTTGTCGAGCCAATGTGGAGTTTTTATCGTTTCTTTCAAGAACTGCTTGATTAGTCGAACACTTGGCGAATATTTCATAAGAGAGATAAATTCTGGACTAGTTTGATCGTACCGCATTCAGGTTTCTTTTCTGATTCTAGTTTGGTCTTTCTCGATTTACGAGCTGAATAGCCACGTTTATGGAGTGCCTGTGTAATAGTGTAACACGCAATATCAAAATCGATCTCATTGCAGCAAATTCAGCGATACTTCACTATACGGAGAAAAGTATTCATAGCGTGGAAAACAGATCAGTGTAACAATTGAAAAATTGGTTTGAAATACACTTTGTTGTCGAATTTCCCAGAGGATTTGAACCGGCTTTCCATAACATCAAGAAAAGCCACACCATGAAACTGGAAATTTGGTTGCGGTCGTATATGGTTTGTGGGAATTAAGGACACCAACGAAATCATGAAAGTACTGAATAGTACCAGACTATACTCCATAAATATCATCTATATATCTTTTCCAAAGCAAGAGTTGGATTGGACCCTTCTGCAGAGCATCCTTCTCCCAGTCGATCATATATATGTTGGCATATGCTTGGGCAAACCGCTTCCGTATCTCAGTTCCCTGAATTTGCAATAACAGTTTTGTCCCGAATCATTCTAACGGAGAGAAATACCAAGTATGTAACTGAAGAATTTGCCGGTCGAATGGAGGACGGATTATTAGCAAGGGCTTCAGCAATGATAATTAGAACATCATCGGGATCAATGTTGGAATAAAGGGATTCCAAATGCGGAGTAAACCAAAATACATTTTTATGGCATGTCTCTAGACAAAATATCTAGAAGGTCTACAGTATCCCGATCATAACTAGCATGTGATTTGGAAATGGGAGTGGGTCAGGAGTCGATATATCTCGACATCCAGCCCGTTTCGCTGCCGGAGTCTAGACACGTGGATTAGGCAGATGTTCAAATTATTTTATTGGTGATATAACCTCATGGTACGTTTCTGTAAGAATGATTGTGATCAGAATTCTTTGCCAAAGAATATAGATTGTTCAATGGGAACATAGAGAAATCCTAATGCGCAAGCTGTCTACTAACCTCAGCATACAAAAAGAGTTTTCCATAACTATTGTGGCCCCACCCATATCAAAATGTTTTATGATGATGTCACGGTGTGTCAGTGTCGAGATGGCTTCGCGTTTAGGTGCTGGAAGATTATCTCGAGTAGAGACACAAGAGAGAGTGGAAACGTAATTGCAAAGTTGTGATTTAAATCTATGAATATCAGAACATAACCCATGATCGCCCAGTTTCCAGCTCGATTGAATCTTGAGGCGGCTCGTACCTGAAGAGCTAGTCTCCTTGTCAAGAAAATTATATATAAGTTCGATCTGGCGTGAGAAAGTATCTATGTCTATTATTGAATATATACAATAATATCTCATAAGCCAGGCAACTGTGAGAGGAAAGCATTCCACTAATCCTGTATGCATAACCTTGAAATACGGACAGATGAGCAGAGCGATGGATGGGATAATTACACATCCTAACGGTATACACCTGTGAAGAACGAGGACAAGCTCGACCTAGATTTGATCCCTCAAACTCTTGCTTCCAAATCAGGCGCTCTACCCACTGAGCACCTTACACATGCACTCATGAGAAATATCTTCTAAAGAATGAATGGTGACGGACTTTAAACATGTGCAAAATGCTTATTCTGGATAATAAGTTTTCTTTGAAGTATTTAATTACTCATAAATACTTGTTGACAGAACAGATATTGCAGGTGTAACAATTTGTTAATACCCTGCCTTGTTTATTCCACAATGGCCATAAGCTGTCAGTGTTAACGTGTTTCACTGTCAACAATGATGACGGCGCACCTAGCTGACGAAGTGATCTGGTAGATTTGATACCCGGTTCCCATGTGATAAGCCATAAATCGGGAGCATCTACTTAACCTCTTACATACTAAATACACACAGAATCAGGCTACTATATGTATGGAGTTCATTCATCAGGAGAACATTATTTTATGCAATTTCATTGGTTTAAAATTGTTCTTATTAGTGCAGGGCTTCATCACTGCAGGTCTCGTCATGTTAACTTCATTAGGCTCCATTTCTAAGATATGAGCATTTTGCGTAAGCTTGGACCTATCAAAGACCTTCCCATCCTAGGTGAAAATGTACGCTAAGCCGATTGAGCTGTGACAAGGAAACATGATTCGATCACGTCCGCCTGACGGGTTCATTTATTGAGAGCAACCAAGTCGTCTACGATGCGAGGTGGGGGTTGGCATCGAACATCCCCAGTTTGAACGCGATAACGATCTATATTAACTATGATAGACAAATGACAATTTGATATGGCTCCACGCTCTCCCAGACTATACCCAGTGTGAAATGTCGATTCTTGACCACCATATAAATGGATAAAAGATATGTAAGATGTCGATTCTGGACCACCATATAAACGCATAAATTTCGACTTTTCATTTAACAATTTTATGTAACTCTGTGTGCATGCAAACCTTGGTATTATGATATGTTTTGACAAACTTATTTCCGAAATACTATTCCATGACCCTTTAGGTCGGTTATGTGAGTTCAAATTTATGCAGATAACATAGAAACTGTTTATGTAAGTGTAATGATTTAACCTTGGTTTTGACGAATGAATTATACAATGCGACAGTTTTGTGATCTGTCTGTCATAATTGTACCGAAGTGTAAGGACATCTATGTCGGGTTAAATTGACATTGTAAACGTCTAGTATTGTATATAACGGAATGAATGGCACATTATAGGCAGACTAGTCACACCAGGTCTCCCTGATGGCAGTACCATCAGGTCTCACAGAAGCTCATGCTTCCGATAATAGTGATTGCTATCTCCAGTCCCGTGACTGTTTACAGAATAGTCTACCTACCAAATGATACCGGTCATTCCTAAGTTATTTTACACCAGAGTGATGGGAGCGCAGTAAGTCAAGCTTATAGCGCGTCTCCCACATACAATGAAATACATCAGACAATTTACAGAAAAAAACAACCCAATAAGAGAAATAAGGAGAGGAGGCCAGTAAGCATTGAAAAATAAACAATTAAAGATACTACATAGATAATAATAATAATTATATATAAAATCGTGTTCCATTTGTGTGTTACTTAAGATGATCCTTAAATGTTTAGAGAAACTCGGGATGTCACAATGTTAGAATTTGCAATGGTCGCTTAATTTTGAATGTATTTGAAATGGTCATTGAAATCGTTTAGTGTTTGTTATATAATTTCCAAGATATTTTTGAATTGATATATTGGATGCTTCATCTTTGTCGAGGTCACCAAATAAGAGTGTTCTGGCTGTTGGTAGATTTAGATTGTAGATGGTCGAAAGATTATTTAAGAGATCAGCTCTTTGGGTTGTAAATAATGGACAATGAAACAAAAAATGTGTAACAGTTTCATCACAGTGGCCGCAATTACATTGTGTGTTTTCTGATAAAAAATTATGAAACAAGTGCCTTTTCAAGTTACTACATCCATTTCTAAGTTGACATAGAAATACATTTTCTTTACGAGAACCTACATAATTCCATGTGTGAGGCTTAGTCAGCAAAGATAAATTTCGTAGTTCACGTTTAAAAGCAAAAATTGTAGGACAAGTTCTAATGGAATGAGGAAGAATATTCCATTCACGCACTGTAATTGGAAAGAATGATCCTCTACATAATTCGGTCCTACACATAAATGGCGTAAATTCGTTTTGGGGACGTATGTTGTACGGATTACGTGCAAGGGGAGTTGACGGGAGATGACGTTGTAAGGATAAAGGCGCAGTACCGTTTACAATGCGATAGAACATTACAAGTCGATGGAACTGACGTCTTTGTGTAAGTGTTTCAAGACCAGCCCCAGAATAAAGAGTTTCTGAACTAGCACTTCGTGTTAGTCCAGTGATTGTTCGAATGGCATCTTTCTGAATATTCTCCAACCTGGTAATGTTATTTTGTGATATATTGTCCCATACTATGTCTGCATATTCCAAACTTGGCCGAATGAAGCTCTTATACATGGTTTCCAGGGATTTCCGGTCTAAAACATATTTCAACCCCTTTAAGATGGAAAGTTTACTTTGCGCTCTACTGATTATGTCATCAATATGATCGTTCCAGTTGCCTTTGTTGTTGAATGTTACACCAAGATGTTTATGATTCTGAGATGGACTTAAGTGAGAGTTTTCGAAAATAATTGGGATCGAGGTGGGAATCTGACGAAGAGAGACAAGGAGGGAAACTGTCTTAGCGGCATTAAATTTGATAAGCCATGTTCGAGCCCACTGCGATATTACTTCTAAATCGTGGTTGATAGACAGAAGTTGATTGTTCAAGTTGTCAGAAAGGATGTAGAGGCAGGTATCGTCGGCAAATAGGCGAATATTATTCAAAATATCACCAGGTAAGTCGTTAATATATAGCAAAAACAAGAGAGGTCCGAGGACAGAGCCTTGTGGTACCCCAGCACCGAGACGAAGAATAGTAGAGGTTTTACATTGCAAAACAACGCGCTGACAGCGGTTTTTTAGATAATCTTCAAACCACATTAAGAGGCTGCCTGTTATACCAAATTGCTGCAATTTATGCAATAATCCACGATGCCAAACTCTGTCGAATGCTTTTGATATATCAAAAAACAAAAATAAAATTTCTTTACGGTCATCTAATGCTTTTGTTAGTTGAAAGTAAATATCTAGTAACTGAGTAACTGTCGAGTTAGAGGGAAGAAAGCCAGACTGGTTCGGTGTTATATCGTGTCTGATGTAATTATATAGATACTTAAAGACAACTCTCTCCATTACCTTACTTAGACAGCTCAATAATGATATTGGACGATAATTTGATGGCAGGTACGGGTCTCCCTTTTTAAAGATTGGCGTCACATTAGCTACCTTCCAGTCTGTGGGAAATGTAGATGTTCTCAACGAATGGTTAAAAAAGCGAGCGAATATAGGTGATAAAACATTTCTAGATTCAAACAAACATTTCGGGCTAATTCGGTCGGGTCCAATGGCTTTCGAGGTATCTATAGTAGAAAGTATATCAAAAACATCAATATTAGTTATATCAAAGCTGTCTAGAGTATTTCCGGTGTACATGGACAATAAAGGCAATTCTGCTGCAGAGTCATCTATATTGGTTATGCTTGAGAAATAGGAGTTCAGAATGTCAGCTTTCTCATAATCGTCATAAGCAAACGAGTTGTCGGTTTTCCTGAGAGGGGGGAAGTCATTAAGGTTTGAATTATTATTGTTAAGGAGAGATTTGCTTAGTTTCCACCAGTCTTTTGAGCCATAAATACCAGATCGAATTTTATATGCAGTTTTTTCTTTGAATTCATCCCTTGTCGAATTTACGAGCTGGTTAACATAATTTCTCTGCTTCTTAAATTGTGCTACATCACTGATTAGTTTCGTTATTCTGGATTTTTTAAATAATTTATCTCTTACTCTCATCTCGTGTTTAATCTTTTTGGTCATCCAGGGTTTATTATTAGGGCTAATTCTCACGTGTTTATGGGGTATAGATGCTTCAGCAGCTTCAGTAATGTTAGTAGTGATTCGCTGACACCATATATTAACGTCATTTTCGTCCGTCAGATCATTCCAGTTGGAATTTGACAAATGGTTTCTAAAC
>JAVTVY010029919.1:0-12291 GCA_036873755.1 Hanleya hanleyi
GATGTTCCTGTTTGTCTACCGTTTGGTTGGCAGATGCATGTTTTGGTAGGTAAAAATCTTGCACAAATTATTGGCAATGATGTGGTCAGAATTTCATTTACTTGTATTCTTGTTTCACGATCGGTCTCTGGAGTGATTGTAAGATTGGTAGATTTTTTAAACGATGCATACGCAAACACATTCACTCGGATCCTGGACAAGGCTCACTGTATCATTGTCATGGACAGCGTTCGCTTTGCATGTAAACTTCTTGTTAGATTTATCTAGGCAGCAAAACTGGTAGTTAAATAGCGAGTATTATTGGATGCAGGGGATGTTCGACTGATCAAGAATGATCTGAACACAGGTAGAATTTCGCAGAACGCCTTTGCAAGTGAAGGTCGCAATTCCCAGTTACGTGAGCAGCATGAGACCTTGCTATTCCGCGCTTTACAGATGTGGGCACTGTTCTAACAATGACAATTCTCACTGGCAGGTGATAAACTGTTTTGCTGGCAGACTGGAGATTCTGGATTAGAATGGTGTGAAGTTGAATCGCTTTTAGTTGTCTATGTGATAGACAACTTACTTTTAACTTGGTGGACTGATGGGCAAGCGATTAATAACTTGTTTAACAATTTTGAATTGATCTCGTGAATAGCTCTGGCTGCACGCAGAGCGGATGCCTGGAGTGACTAGATGACAATAATCCGACGCTAATCTGGAATAGCTACTTGGTGGATTATTTCGCTCCGTTGTGACGGGCTTCTGAGCACCATTTAGATGAGAATTGGCGAGTGAGCATTTGGAATTCTCAACTCAACTTTACTAAGTTCAAGGCCACCGGGCGGGCATGTGAGAAACATAATTATCGTCAATTGCAGAGTTCCCGGTACAATAACTTTGTTCGGCAACATTATCACATCCATTGCAGTATAAATACATTCATTTCCATATTGAATTCGTTAAATTTATCACATAATTAAGAAGTTGATAATCTAACATACTATTTTGGTATCCAGAATGTGGGGATTTCGGGAGTTTTGCAGTTCATTGAATCAAGAAAGGAAACTCGTCCCCAACTATATTTTCATTGCAAAGAGAAGAAACTCGATCAGATACAGGTATCCTCTGCCACCTCCCTGTTATAATTGGTATATTGTGAATTGAAGTTCTAACTATAGTGAAATGAATTCAAGATTTTTTTGGAAGTACATTGAGGTAGGAAACAAACGTAAATTCTTTTTTGACAATTTAGATGATTCCAATATATTTCCATGCCATTTTTGCAAAAACATTTTTCAGTCTTTGTTTGAATTCGTCCAGAAATATTGTTTTGTTGATATTCCCTTGGCCTTCCCAGATATATTTGAATCCCGACGACTGAAGTATTCCCCTTATGCTTTTCAACCAAATAGGTTCGAACTTTAGTCTGTTATGGTAGCATAGTCGGTATAAATCATGTGACACTTTGCTATCTTTACCTTGTATCAGATTTAGCCATAAAGATATCATTCGCATTTGCAATTTAATATAAAGTGGAAATATACCCAATTTTCCATGAAGCATATAGTTTGGGGTAGAACTCTTCACACACGCAATATAGACTTACAGAATTGAAGCTGAATTCTCTCCAAAGCATCCAATTTATCGTAACCTCAGATTTCACACACGTAGAATAGAATTGATTAAATTACTTTCTCAAATAATTTAATTTGGCAATCCGCTGACAACGAGACATATTCTACTTTTCATCTCAGAAAAATCCGCTTTCGCAGCTTGCTGTACTAATTGTTTTTAGTGGAAGTTAAGACGATTCCAAAGAAGGCGTCTTCAGAATCTATTTCAAGCAAGTTATCATTCATATAAAATTCTCCTTTACTAAAAAAGAGCCAGTCCCAAGGTGTATTCCTTGTCACTAAGATCTCACAGTGAAACATATTCTCATCGACTGTATAGATTTTAAGATTATAAGAGATTCTTTGTATCGAGCAGCTACTTTAGAAGATCTTTATAGTCGGGTGAAAGAAGACTGTATCTTGGGTTATTTGAGAGAAATCGGTCTGTTGCTTAAGTTTTAATTGGATTATTAACTTTAATACTTCGAATTTTGTTTCATCGTCGCTATATAACTGAAATATTGCTGAACGCGACGTTAAACCTTAATTGTCTCTCTCTCTCTCTCTCTCTCTCTCTCTCTCTCTGGGAAACGCCTGGGTTTACGTTTCACAAAGATCATGCATTTTGTTTTGTCAATATTAACATTTAATCGCTTTCTGGGTGGTGTGCTGTTATGGATTACGATGCTGAGATGACATAGATGTGCGGCTGGTTGTATATACAAGGATCCTTATTCATATCGAGGGTATTTTGCCTATGAATCCCATAAGGGCGACTACCGCATCATGAAAATCTGCCTGAAATTCAGTAAATTTTGGTTTCACCTGCTTTTGCTTTCAAGCAACAATGTAAGTTTTCAATCATTGCCTATGGCAGTAACCTGGAATAACGTCAAATCAATGAGGATTTCTACTTGTTTCAATGTACTGATTAGTTGATTGAACATCATTCTAGCATTACACAAGATAGTACGGAAGAATATAAGAACACTCATTGACTCGATGATATTTAATATGTTGCTGGACTTGTACCTGCGTGATGTTAACAGCTCCAATTGAGCGTCCGCCCCAGTCTTGACGATAGCCAACTCATCCTGAAACAAGAGAAAAAGTTCAAATTGTTCCCATAAGATGCACGAAATTTAAAGAAAAAATCGAATTTCTACACGGGTCATAATAAAATGTAAAATGGTCACCGTGCCGTAGTATGACTGACTGTTATTTACTCTATTGTCTGAGACTTTATTTCTAACCTATCTGAATTATCGTCAGAGTAAGTCATCAAGGGTAAATCAACGATGATGGCAATCTCAATGCAACTGGACATTCTGTTTTGTCGACTTTTCTATTAATTTTAGCTCTCTGTGTGCATTGTAGGTGCCACCAATTGCTAAACTGCATGAACACATAATGGCCAATATACCATTTGCCTATTTCTCATCGTCACATTGACTATCACATTGATTTTATAGCATTGACATTGATCACATTGACATTATCACATTGACATTAACTTATTGACTTGGTGCTTTCACATTTTCTGGATGCGCTTGACTGGTTCGTTTTTCTACTCTCGAGCCCTATCAGCAATCCTCCAGGTATACCCCAGATTCCCCAAACCAGTAAGCCTTAATATCCATTATTCTGTGATAATATACAACTGTTGACGAATTCTTGGTTCACCCATTATCCATATCGACAGGTGCGGGAAAAAAATATATACTGGGCACCTCTTGCAAGACACCCGATTCTAGAGTTTGGCGAATGGAGATGTTGAAATGTCTGGATGAAGGCAGAACACGAAGAGGTTTATATGTCTCCCTATGCTCTATAAAAATGAAAAGAGCTTACTCTCCTGACGAATGTACGGTGTGTACACATCGCCCCTGTAACATTTGCTATATCCTGTGAAAATTGTGACGAATTCAATCAACACCCAGGGCATAATCCACAGTTTTTGAGTAGGGGCCTGCTGGCAACTGGTTTGGGAAAATTGAAGCGCGAAACAAGCTAATTTGGGGGAAAATTGCAGTTTTATTCCAACTTGGAATTCCAATTTTTGTTTCAAAGCTGGCAGTGAATGTTTGTTTCTTGGAAAAATGCTATCAAAATCTAGTTGTAATGTCAAATCAGTGAACTGATCAGTGAATTGAATTTCTTAACTAAGAAAATGAGTCGTGTTGAATGAAATTTGGTGGTGTTAGTGTAGTACTGACTCAAAATTAATTTCTGGATCGTGGAAAAGTTATAGACTTCTGTACTGTCCAATTCAAATTTGTCAATTCATAGCTCCATTTCTAACTTGAATGCACTGATACCTGCATTGATACATGAACTACAATTTTCAGCAGAATAATCATCGGTGATCACAATGATTTTTTTTTCAAAATGGTATTTGGCAAATTTTTAAAAGAGTATTTACAAATTATAGTTTAATTTGAGAATTGTACCATGTTAAAATATTTATTTAATACTTCAATGTGTGTGACTATACACTTTAGGTACCCTTCAACATATGCTAGACAGAAAGCAACAAGTTAGGTTTTACACTATACATTCACAAATTAAAGCTACACGGTCTTGGTGTATCTTATATCCCTCTGAGTGTAGCAGTACTGTAGGCTTACAAGAGTTGTGTCCCTTAGGGAGCGTGTCAATAGTTTTGAAGCGAACGCGTTCATTTTTGAACAGGAGGTCGTTCATTTCCGCATGCGTCAGGCCGTTCATTTTACACAGCAGCGTCAGAAAATGAACAGTCGAACGTTCATTTTTGAACGTTCATTTTTTTAATGAAATCTGACGTTCATTTTCGCACGTTCGTTTTCGCATGTTCATTTTCTCACGTGCGCAAACGGCATGCGTTTGACGCGAGCAGAAATGGAAACATACAGAAAGCTGCCATCCCGATACTAAGAAACGCGCCGGATCAAATCTACTTTCTCATCGCGCGTCATTCCCGTGTTATAGATTTTATGTAATTTGCCATGTCTTTTACTTCGTGTGTGTATATATTCAATGCATTCCGTAATCATGTGGAGTGGTATTACCGATGTCGGTGATTTTCTTCAATAAAAAAAGGGTAAAACTAAAAGTAAAACGTTTTTTCTTTTTCTTGTCCCATCTCCGCTTCAGCGGTTTGTCACGACCTAGATTGATTGAAATTGCAGTTTAAGGGCCGCTTCCCGTACGGATTTCGCAGCCCATCAACTCAATGTTTTATTTTAATTACACGTTACATATCTTAGTTTGTTAAAGATGTTTACAAGTGCTTTATTATCAAATAAACAAATAAATAAGTAAATAAATATATAAATAATTAAATTCCCCCCGTATTGTTCGTAAATCCAGCGATTTGATTGGCTGATTAGTACTAAATTTTTCGGTTCATACTTCAATGAATCTAAAAACATGATATGCCACGCCCACAACTGCACTACTTCTTTTTGCTATAAATAGCCCTGGATCACTGGACGTAGTGTAAATCGATTCATATTTTAGTGCATAATATTGCTCAAATAATGCCAACAGAAAAGAGTCAATTTAAATATTTATTTGTATTGAGAAAATTGTTTATAAAATTACAAAAATTTCGAAGAGAAAAGAGCCGAGATAATGTCTGTCTGCCCTGGAAATCAGCTGATCAGCAATAATGATTATTAATGATCTCCGTGACCTTGAACGAGATCTTGACATTAGGTTTTCGCTTACCCACTTTTATCACAAATCATTATAAAGAAATTATCACACCCGGTGAACTCCTGACACCCACATCCTACCTGAGAGTTTGGTAAGATATTTCATTCATTCGTTACCGTTCCCGTGGAGTGGAATTTCATCCACCGGCTTTCACTGTTGTGGTGCGAGTCGGGGGCGGGGGAGTTTTGCACTGATGGAAATCAAAGGGAATATGTGGTCCTCTCTCACGATACCAAACACAAACATTGACAAATTATACGGACTGTCACGATAAGCGGATGTATGCAACAAATATCGTTCCGTACTGCAGATGTCCGATAAAATCCCTCCAGTCGGGAGGGGGGGGGGAGGGGAGTGTTACAGAATGTTGATTCCACAAAACCTGCTATAGGTGGCCTACGAGTGCAACATAATCGTTCAATTGTTGTTCATAAAGGCTGCAATCAGTTCACCAGAACTGTATACACTTCGAAATCTGTGAAAGAATGTCAATTTTTACGTTTCCTGTCTGATATCACACAAATTTATGCGCAACACAACACAGCACACTCCCTCGTCCACGTGTGACGACTGACGGGTACAGGCGATGAATGATGCAGAGTTTCGTCACATTATTGATCTGAGCGGATACCGACAGGAAGAAAGTTCCGTTATAAACTGCGACAGAGAATGTTCCCCAGCTCAGAACAACACATTGATCAGTGAAATCGTCCTCCGTATGCCTACCCGGGGCGCGGTAAAACAGCAAGAAAATTCATCGCCCAGTCGGCTGATCAGTCGGCTCTGAATGGAATATTCCTGGCAAGGCCAACTCAACTCGAGCAATTTCTCCTCTTCTGCATGGTTTCATATCTCATTCTTCCTTCGCAGAATTTCTTGTGTGTTTCAGTTTTCCTGACCTAAATAATTATCCCTGACTGAGAAGTTTTCCCTCCAATGGCTCCATACACAATGTGCAACAAACTGTCAAACTGAAAACTGTTTGAACCGCGCTAGGCCGACCGAGTGAGGTGCGCGTGCACCGAGACGTTGCTAGGAGTTACGAACATTGTTGACTGTATTTATACGCGCAGTGTTTTGCACTGTTACAAGAATTAAATGGAAGAATTCGTTCGTTTCACATTCAATTTCTTCTCTTGTTGGATTAGTTTTGCCTGATTAATTAAATTATAAGGATTGACTGTGATTTTGTTTACGTTCATTGGGGTATGAACTTAAAAACCGCTGTGCAAACTTTGTATGATCCGCTACGCGGAATCATACAGTTTGCACAGCGGTTTTTAAGTTCATACCCCAATGAACGTAAAAAAAATCACAGTCAATCTTAAATAAATAAATAAATAAGTAAATAATAATAAATGGGCGGATGGAACCACCTATATATGAGTGTTCGCTTATACAATACTTGACAAGATAAATTAATGACTTCTTTCTTGTTTATTTTCCCCAGTGTTTTACTTGTTTGATGTGGATTTTTACATTTCGTGAATCTCTTCTTATCCACCAAAAAATGAGATTCTCGGTCGGGCGATCAAAAGTCATGGCCTACGGCGCTTGCGTCCCATGGATAGATTGTTTCGTCATGGACATCTTACTTTAAATGATTCTTCTTTATCAACTTACAAACGTATTCCAGCGATCTGTAATGCCTGGAAATGGTATAATTTTAATAAAGAAGCCGACAGTATGTATTGAAAATGAAGTTCATGGGCTGGAAATGGGCCCTATAGAGAATACTTTGTATGCGGGAAAGAAGGAAGGGTTTAGGCTCCGCAAAGGATATTTCAATACATTGGTCTATGAAAAATATCCATCTTCTTTAAAGAAATGTTTTGATGTGTTGGTGTTTGAACTGCGTCCTTTTGTTTTATTTAGCCTACAAATGGAGGGGCCCTCACAGGTTGCATAATGACGGGCGCCACATGCGTGATGAAGTCCACATGAATCAATCGGTCCATATATCTTTTTTAAAGAAATGGCTTGATGTGTTGGCAATCAAAACTGTTTTATTCAAGGTTTATTTTTTTTATCATGGAATTAAAACTTTGAATTCCATGGTTTTATTGACAAATAGGAGACCTCACATGGCGGCCTACCTTGAGATATGACGGAAGCTGCATGGCGTCTCTGCGTGATGCAGTCGGGCCATGTCTTTTTATAATGATCATACATGTAGTTTGTAGGCCTGTATACTTTCCCTGATTTACTCATTTCTTATTGAAGATAATGTTACTGAAGACAAAAAATTCCCAATGTCATATGGATAAATCGTTATATAAGTGAATGACTTTCGTATATTTATATGTCTATATTATACTTTTGTCACTATGTATTTCCTCTACGATTACTGGGAGACGCACTAATAAGTTCGGCTTATTGCGCTCCTGTCGTCAAATAAACTATTTAAACCAAGTGAATGGCGATAGTGTGGTTACTCTGGAAATAGGGAGCTGATCAAGTTCTCTTTTCTCCCCCAGCGCGGATGCAATTGGCATATTTCCAAGCAAAACGGAAACACGTTTTTTTTCTTTTCTTGTTCTTGATTACTATTGCGATTTATGTTCTCCATTATATATCTCTGACAAAGTTCATCCATGTGTGGACAAAGATGGAAAACTAGGCTCCAGGATTCTGACAATGTTAGTATGGAGATGTATAAATTCCAATTAAACAAGTGTGAACTATAATAAATTTATAATTTCAGTTCAAGAAATGAACCAAGACAGGTGTTAAAAATTCGATGAATGCATATTAATAATTTCAAAACATGACCAATTTCCTACCCGCAACTAAAGACATCTCAATTCTGGTGCATGATTGGTGGGGGGCTACGCATTCAACAACTATTGATCTAGTCCTGTTGTGAGAAGCATGGCTTTCGAACTGCATGGGGACTCCTTGCATTTCATGATCGTGGTCCTTGGGAGAAGAAAAGAACATTATTGGACTTAGTGATCATCCACAGGGATGAACATAATGCTCTAATCAAAACAAAAGGCGTCATAGGACGAGCGAGATGCTCTTTTATTTATTGCATTTATTGTAAATACTTTGGTCAGCACGGGAACGGCAAATCACCTTTTGATCCTGTTAATTATTTTTATTTTAGGCCACTCAATATTAACTTTATGGTGAAATATAAGTGAATCGTTTATTGAGCTTTAGTGATCTATCAAAATACGATAATAAAATCAACGCTATATGTACATCTGTTCAAGGGGCTTTCCGTGATGGATCATTTTGGACACCAAATAATAAATATAACGAACAGCATTTAGAACACCGTAAGATGTGTAATAAATTAAATTGAAACAATATTATGTCGAGTTTCAAGTGTTGACAGTGTCAGGTACGGCCTACCAGGAAAATCCCGGGTGGTCATTTGGTGTGCATAAAAAGCCATCTGGACCTGGAGACTATCGCTATTTTCCCATACGAAAAAAATTAGTAGCGGTGAAGAAATCTGATGTAATGAAGCACACACCTTACAACTCTATATACCCGGGAACGGCAACGACTTTGAGCTCTCCCCCTTTCTGGGCCTCATGTGCAGACGGCCCACGCGCGTCACACACTATCAATACAGAGCAGGTCGGACAGTACAATAGGGGACAGCTAGGGGTTTAGCATATACGGTTAACATTCGGGATCAACATCCGCCGAATGCCATCTATCAAATTTGTTATATAAATGTCATACAAATACGTAATATAATAATGTGTGGTTTGATATCACAACAAAGTCCTTATTTGTCTATCAAATTAATTCAAATTACAAACATTTTAAGGAGCTTAATTTACCAACTTGTTCGCCCGATTATTGTATCATTCGTTACGATATTTGGTCACATCGGACTTTTAATAAAACCAAATCAGTATGGTGATATTTCTCTGTCGAAGTTTAATATTATATAGTTCATCTCGTTTTCTTCCAAAAAAATAATACACGCGCGTTAGTTCCTATATGTCGCTCGTTCTATAATTCCCGATAAATAATTCCCCAGAATATGCACGAAAGATCCACTTTTATTATATTAAATACATTTATTGAATTTGCTGTAGATAAACATCAAATCTTTGCCATAGTTGCTTTGAAAGAACGAAAGTACTTCTCCAGAGGAAGTGGGTTATATACCTACGAAAGCTAGTGCAAAATAAATACAGTTAAGTCTCAAAGGTGCTGCCTTTTCGAGTGTTCTGTTTTTGTTTTGTTTTTTGTTTTTGTTCTAATAGGAGTCGACACGATAGCCGTAATGTGAGCCCTTCAGCGAATTCTGACCGCTATCATACATACTAATTTGAACATTAGCACCTGTTCATTATCTGACGCATTCTTTTAGTTTGAACGTCAAAACTTTTGACACGCTCCCTTAGTCTACTCTGAGTAGACATGGTAGAATTTCAACCAATCAGAAGTCCCCAGTCCAATTTCTGTAACCCTGGATAAACATGATTACAAACTATTATTGCAGAAACTTGTCAGCTAAGGATATTCTCCAAAAGCCCCCATAATTCAAATACCTGGAAAAACCTGGAAATACCCGTTTCCCTTATAACGATCTATAAGCATCAATGTTCCCACATTTATTCATTGATTGTTTTTGCATTTCTCATTTGATGTGTGTCTATACATTCAAGCACATATGGAATTGGTGCTAACTGTCGTACAAAAACAAGGTCTTTCCATTGTTGACACGGGAAGTATTCTTTGGACGACAGCTGAATATTAAATGTCGGATCTGATGCCTATAATCTTGAGATTTACAAACTCCTTGTTCTATTATTTCTCAACCACTACGAAAGATGATTGCTCTTTTGTAAGGAATACGTTATATTATTATATTTATTAGAGTATCTCCCTATATAAATTGTAATGAGATAAAACTGCATATTTCCCGGTCACTTGGGTGTATATTGCCCGCTAACACTGCATATTCCACCCTCCCCACCATAGAATATACACTAAAGTGAGATATCTACAACAGAGGTCGCCCCGTTCTCTCGCTCGCGCTGCAAGCAGTCGATCACGGAGTAGTTCGTCGAGCTGAGTTTAGCTGCAGAATACAACAGAAATAAATATTTCCACATCTAATTGTAAGTAGAACCGTACCCAAGCACATTATTGGAGTAACTGACAAGCGTCCTCGAAACTATACGTGTGTAGCGAGATTTAAACGATAGTAGTGAGGCAGCTCCGAATCAGCGAAATCTGATTAATGATTAATTATGTTGCAGGCGATTGCCCACTAAAAAACCAACCCGGAAGGATTGCGCTCTTGCAACATAAAACAATAGTTTGCTCAAGGGGTAATAGATTAAGTTGATAAATATAATAATGAAATTATTGTCTTATTGTGAGGGAAATATGCAGTTTGTTGCCCCTCGGCTGTGCAATATGCACATCCTCGGGGCAACAAAACTGCATATTTCCCTTAAAACAAGTCAATATTTTCATAATATTCCCCATCGTACAGGCCTAGGCAGGATGGAAAAGTATAAAAGCAGATATTTGCGCGGGAGCCACACAATGGGTCAATCCACTGTCTTGACCTAACATGAAAACAGACTATTATAGGTAAAAAGAATCTTTTTGCTCAATAACTTTCGATTCCTAATTAACCAATGCTTCGAAACTTCAGGCGCATCAATTTATCTATTGTTCCATGTCCTAAAATTAATTCGCCATTGAAGAACCACTGAATGTTGTTTAAACAGCGTGACAGATGTTTGTCCTATTATTATGCAAATTAGATGGATGACAATTTATTTGTTGACTACCATTTCATGCGGATATATATGTCTGTGTGCGCCTCGAGGATTTTGCTGAATTTATTATGTGAACTGATTTATTGAGCAAAAACGACTTATTTTACCTCCATTTTAGAGAGCGGGATTGCCGTAACCTGATTATACTGGCATTATCCTCATTCGTCTGCTGTGAGTAGTGACATTCAACAGGACAATTTTAGCTATCTTACCCATCCTTTCGGTAGACGAATAACTTGAATAGGCCTTTCGTTTTCTTCTCCTCGTCCAGCGATTCGTATCTCTGAGGGGTGATTACGCCATTTCTTATCCCGTTTTAGGTTCCATTCTGCTGCCTTCTTGGGAAACGATTGCCACCATTGCCGCCTTTCCAGATTGTTCACAGCGATGATCTGAACAAGGAGTCACAGGAGTAAGATCCGATTACTAGCTTGTCAACGCTGGATAACATTTTTAAATTCACGTATTTACCTGTTGCGAAATGAATCTATACAACCAGCTCTACCGCTACCGTTCTCATGATCAAATTGCAATAGTCTGTATTATGTCCCATAACTCTGTCATTCTGAATGAAGAGACTACATCGATTCTCCATGTAGTGATAGGTAGAAGATCAATATTGGTTCAATAAGCTGATCAAAACAATTTTGCGCCAAAGGGATCTTCTGTGTTATCCGGAAATACAAAAATTTCCATGCGATGGTGTTTTTTGTTTATATCACTTCGATACAATGATGGGGTATATTTTCTCCTCAATCCTAACAGACCTGGATATTTAGGACCTACACTGGTCGAGGGGGCGGGTGATTGGTGAGTTTATTTGTTCACCCCTTGAGATAGGGAGTTGAAACCCCCAACCCCCGAAAATATAACATGATCCAAAGATGGCCGCTTCGACGATGTCACGGTGACGTAATATTGTAAGCATTCATTTTTTTTCCGTAAAACTGAATAGCAAATTAGAAAGTAAGTATCTAGTGTAAGATAAAGTACCTTTGGACATTTTATGCATATCCATATTTTGAAGAAAAAACTCTCATGACCGCCAATGTTCCATTGCTCGTATAGGTATAATAAACTATGCTGAGGTTTACCCCAATATGATAATCTATAAAGTCTCTCTTGCAGGAAACAAGCCTATGTTTATGTGTACTATGATTGTCTTTTTGAGTTTGATGCTAATACTCTTATATTTTGATTATGGACGCGGATATTCTCTAATGGACGACGGC